>PVIC010028073.1:0-23454 GCA_004025085.1 Thryonomys swinderianus
AACTAACAAGACTGTTCTAGCTTTTTCTGTAGTGTCAATTTCTTAAATTATGAATTCATTCAAATAAAAATGGAATTTAATTTTTCTTTGCTGTGTTCACCTTATTGTACCCATACTATCAAATATAAATACCGTATAAAAGATTTTTGCTACGAGAATTTTCCAAAGCCAGACCTGAATTTCCTCTTAGTGATAGGAGACTGACCCACTCGGTGGATTCTGAAAGTGATTGGAAACTGTGGATTGTTTGTTTTATGGTGATCTTTCACCATCTATTGGTTTTGCCAGTTCTCTTTTTCATTATTCAGTTGGAATCATGCGAATTGTTGATCACCAAGAGATGAACAAATTTGATGTCTCCCTCCAAGAGGAAGATATTAACTTCTAGAGCATGGCTGGCCAAATTACTTTCCTTCTGTCATTAATTCCCAGTGTTTCCACTGAAATCTCCATAAGTCTGGGTCCCTGACAGGTGACAATGGAAACGTAGTTCTGACATGTGGGTGGACAAGTCGAATGAGCAAGAAACTATTAGGCTGTTTGAATTAGACAGCCTTGTAAAGTAAATGTGCAGAGCAAACAACCCTAACACTGTAGCAGCTTACAATATCTATCATTTACTTTCATGTTACATGATGACTGTGGGTCAGCCAAGGTGCTAAATCTCTGCTTCTGAAATATTCCCCATCCCAGACTGCGGGCTTAGAAAGCCACCCTTGTCTTGACCTAATGTTAAGAGAAAAAGCCAGGGTAGAAACACATAATGATCGTTAAGCAAGACAAATAGCTTAGTCTTGTGTCCATAGGTATCTCACTCACTTTCTTGGTCATGGACACACTATCCAGCACGGAAATGATGAGAAGTTTATTTTGGTTCACATTTGCAGAGCCCTCACTCCATGTGTGGTGGGCTTGCCTTGGAACAGCCTGCTTTGGAAGAATGCTGCTCACATCATTTTGCCCAGGAAGCATAGAGAGAAGGAAGGATCCAGGCAAGGAGTTATCCCTTCCAGATCACATCCTCAGCAGCCCACTTCTAACCAGGCCCCACATGACAGCAAGTTACCATGGATTCATCAATGGACAAAACCATGGAGGAATCAGGTACTCCCAAGACCCAGTCACCTTCCACACACATGAGGCTTTTGGAAGACACCCCAGAGCGGAACCATAACAGTGAGACAGTGTAGTGGCTTATACCTAGATGTCCCCCTAAAGCCTCATATGGTCTTAGGTGGAGATTTTCTGAGGTGGATGGATCTAGAGTGTGTGATGCTGAGATCAAAGGTGTGTGATTATTAAATTAGTCCACAGATTGCTTTGGCATAGTTCTGATATTTGGGATGCTCCACCCTGATTGTGAGTGCCACCTGCCCTAAGGGACAATAGCCTGAATGGAACATAAAGGACAGAAGCAGGGTCATTGTTGTCGGTTACTTACGGCCTCCTGCCTGCCCTCCTTCGCCATGGACTATGTATCCTCCATCATTCCCTTCTTCCCTGCCACCCTGCCTTGGAGCCAGCTGTCTGTGAACTGAAGCCTCAATCAACTCTGAGCCAAATAAACCTTTCCCCCTCTAACTCTGGGTATCAGGTATTTTGTCTCAGTGATAACAAAAATAGCTAAGATAGGCATGGATTATTCAGTAAGGAGGCACCACCAGAAGCACTGGAACCAATGGACATATACAGTCTTCTAACCAGAAGAGTCAATAATTTGAAGTGATAGCATCTACCTGTGGTGTTAGATTATTTAGTTTGTTTCTTCATCACACCATAGTTCATCCTTTATAGTGCAATTTTTAAATATCACAGCTAGGAAGCATGTGTCAACCATCAATTAAATCCTATGCAACAATTACTTTAGTAAACATTACTTAGTGCATAATAAAGTGCCTGAATAATGTTTGTTGGATGAGTAAATGTAAATGAAATTAGTATGCCCTATAATACTCACCACTAATATATTAGATCACAATTTGATTAGAAATAAATCATTTCATTATTAAGAATACTTAAAACCAATACATCTTCTTCTCTGTCTAATGAAGAGCTGGGTTAATTACCTGTCTGTCGAGAGATAATGTGATACTCTAGAAAGTACTATAGAAAAAAGATGAGTAAAGCTATGCAGCATCCTGAGAAATCCTGTGACATTAAGAAATTAACTCATGTCATTTACATACTGTAGGCAATAAGAAGTTCAGAAATAATTAAATGGCTAAAATCAAGTAACATCTTCAGACTCATCTCATTTCTTGGGATTTAGAGTTCATCAGTGATTGAATGTCCATATGCCCACTGTGCTCCATCTCCACTCTCTGTTCTGAAACTTGATCTGTGTTCACGAGAGTTTGTTCAGTCAAACATTCACTCACTTGAAAAATAAGCAGTAAATGTTTCATGCATTCAAACACTGCAGATCAGTAAGAAATGAAGAAATGCATCGTCTTGGCCCTTGCAGAGTTTCCTTACCTGATGGACAGGATACTGTTTGTAACATTATGAGGCAAAAAATGTCAAATATTTTCAGAAAAAATATATAGTTTTAATTAATCCACCCAAGAATTATAGGAGAACTATTATGAAGTATGAAATCAAATGAGTTAAACTTCGTGCTGATATTCAGACAGGGTCTCACCGTATATTTCATGCTTGCCTTGCACTCACAGTGATCCTCCTACTTCAGCTTCCTGAAGGCTTTGTCTTGCATTTGGGATGGCACAAAGTTTATGTATTATTTCTGCTGGTTTTATGCTTTTCATGTTAATGCTTTCCATTTTGACTGCTATAAATTAAGTGAGCTTCTCTATATATCTACAAAAAATAGTGAAATTTTAATACAACTCAAAAACATAAGATTATGTGAATAAAAAGCATAAATCAGACATCATAAAGACAAATACATGAAGATCAGTGATGTTAAACAAGCTGATTTCACTTTATTTCAGAATCTGTTACATAGTCTAAAACATTGAGAATTAGAGTAATGATGGTTTTGACTGGTTTAAATGTGAATTATTAATTACTGAGAGTTACTCTATGGAAGAGCAGTAAGATTTAGCCTATTTATGCTAGTTTAGTCACACACAAATCCTAGCCATTGATATATATTTCACACCCCATTAATCTACTGTTCAGTAATCTAGATTTATAGTTCCTAGGAACCTTTTGCTTATAAGGCTGTCTTGCCAGCTCCAGTACCATATTTTATGTAAAATACAGCATATATTAAGATGTAGTAAACATGTCTATGAACACTGACTTATATGATTGCAGATTTTGGATTTGGTTAATGAGAGTCCATGTACTAAAACTACTCACAAAGACAAATGTTATGCATTATATTAAACAAAAATACTCTAACACATTTTCATGGAGGTTCAAAATAATCACATTCACTTAAACATAGAGAAAAACAGTGCTGTGTAACACAGTGAGTACAGGCATTAAATTTACAAGACCTGGATTGACTTCTAGCATAATTAGAAATAGTTCCACTAAGTTTTCTAATTTCTAAATCTGCTTAAGGATGCACAGGTAGTGACACAAAATTGGATAAAAATGTATCCATAGATATACAAATAAAAGACAAGTACTTTTCTTGTCATAAAATGGCCATATTTGGGTCCAACTTATGGAACTTGGGGCCTGAAAGAAAACTAAAATTCATGTGTAGAAACGTCGATTTGGAACCTAAGGTCGTTATGTATTTGGTGGTAAGAATATCACTTTACACCTAGATTCTCATTTGCTTACCTCTGAATATTTAAACTAGGTAGAGAGGTATCTATCTAGATAGATAAGACTTAAAAAGATTCAAAGGCTTTGCTCTGAGAAGTTATCAAAGTAAATTCTGAGTGAACCCTGTGTTTCTTTCTGTTGAACAAACCTCAATCCCAAAGTAGACAAAGCACAAAAGACAATGTAACTTTTCCTATTTATTTCACAGGCTACAGGAAGTTATCTGTATTTCTTTTCTACAAAGGCTTACAAACTGCATCTTAGGAGACCAGTCTTTCAGGAATCAGCAAATCAGAAGCGTGAGAAGGAGTGTCTTTGATGATGGTCTTGTTTCCACTCACTGCTCATTTTACGTATTTGAACAGCTATGTGAACTTTGAGGCACCTCAAGGTCCAGGTTTGGTCCAGCGGTTTCCTGCGGGCTAGGTTTGTTAACAGTGATTTAAAGTATCAGAGGAGCAGACTGACATGTCTGCACACTTTGAGTCGATTAGACATTTTAATTTTCAGCATACATCTGTGGATGTGGATAAAACATTGTATGGCATACCCTTTGCTAAGCACAGTGTATGTAGATACCTAAGGAGAAGCATATAATGCTTAAGAAGAAAAAAAGTTGAATATAATGGGAAAAACACTATAGGAGTCAGTTAAAGGAATAAAGTATTAGTTTACACCTATTATTCTCTTATACTAACTATTCAGCTTTTCTTCCTCAACTTCTTTTACTGCTAGAAAGCACTTAACAAAGTTACGTAAATTCACTTCCATAGATTTGAAAGTCATATTGAAACCAATTTAGTAAGGGTTTGAATCAATTAGAATACGGAAATTCTTTCTCGAGCATTTAATTTTTCTCTTCAGTAAATTTGCGCTTCTGGTGATCCTCTATACAATTCCTAGTCTTACACACACTCACCCATACATCATCTCCAGATTGACTGAGTAGGACAGTTCTTAGTAGCAAATGGAGAGACAAAAGTATATCCTTCAAGTATGATAGGTATTGTGAAATAGGAAGGAAGAGTGAAAAGGGGAACTGGAGGGTGGTCAGGGAAAAGGAAACAAGGGGAAAAAATTGATGGTAAAGTAAAAGCAAAACAGAAACAATGCTTATGTATCGGGGGGGTAAGAATTGAAAGGTGGGAAGGGTAATGGGAACAAATAAGAATCAAGATATACAGGTACAAATTCTCAATGAGGGATATGATCACAATGTATTCCTAAAATGTACTGGTAAACTCAATTTATTTAAAAAATTATATATATATATATATACTTTTTAAAATATAAAAATACACATATATATATATGGGGAAAATGTATATATATATGGGTATATATATATATATATATATATATATATATATATATATATATTAGAAACCTTACACTGGACAAATTTGTGATCGATGGATCAAAAATACCATTGTTGTTGGGCGTGGTGGCTCATACCTATAATCCCAGCAGTCAGCACTCAGGAGGCAGAGGCAGGAGGATTACTGAGTTCCAGGTTTGCCTGGGCTACATAATGAGCTCAGGGCCAGTCTGAACTACAAAGAGAAACCCTGCCTCAAAGAATTTGTTTTAAAAAGTACCATTGTTAGTAAAGGTATGTATGTATGAGGAAAAAATACAAGTTGAGAAAATATGTAATAAATTTGCAGAATTAAGTGAAAGTTAGTTGAGTATGTTTAGAATTTTTTTTTAAGACAAGGCCTTGCTTTGTACTTTAGGCTAGCCCTGAGTTCACTATGTAGCCCATGCAAGCCTTGAATTTAGCAATCCTCCTGCCTCTGTCTCCTGAATGCTGGGATTACAAACATGAGCCACCACGTCTGGGATTGTGGTATGTGGCACTGTTTGCTGGTGGGCATGAGACACCACGCCCAATATTGTTAAATGTGTGTCACAGTAGTAGCATTTTACACACTGGTGCTCAGCCTGAGGATACACTGTACTACCCAGGCAGCTTCCTGGACCTCTTCTTGTGTTCAATTCCTTACTGGATAATAGTTATGGACAAGGCTTGGGAACCAGGATTCTTATAGCTCCCCAAATGCTTCTAGGATGAAGCAAAATCTTTCTGGAGAAGTAATTCTCATACTTGAATATGCAAATGAATCATTAGAATTCTTGTTCAAATGAGATTCTGGTCTAGTCAGGTTGAATTGGACCCCAAAAGTTTGCATTTACAACAGGGTCCATGTTAATGCTACAGTCATTTGTGCTTAGCTTTACTTTTCATAGCAAGGTATGTAGGAAATTAAAAACGTCAAAAACAAAATTCTTAAACACTACTCACTTCTAGTGCTCGCTTTGGCAGCACATATACTAAACACTACTCACTTCTAATGAATAAAATCTCAAAGTCTGCGTGAGAATCACTTCAGAACAAAAAAAAATGAGCATGTCCTTCTCCTGTCAGGTGGTTCTTCTATAATCTTCACAGAATTTTTATTAAGATTCAAGTAATTGAAAAGCATTTCTACCCTTCAAACACAGTCCAGCAAAATGAGTTTGCCTTCCAAAATGAGTTTGACTTCTGCTCCTTTTCTTCTAAAGTCTCTTAAATTCTACACAATTCATTACTGAATTTTCATTGCTTTCTCCCATTATATGTTCTTGAAGGACAAGGGCTATGCCTCGCATTTCTACTAATAAAGGTTAAGGACATAACAAGGCTCAAAATAGACTTACTAACCAGTGTTTAAGTCTATTTCAGTTATTACACAAACATTAGAAAGTGCCTGGCCTAAGAAGTTAGGTTGCAAGAGAAATGAATGGGTATGTGCTGGTTTTTAACTTATACAGTTTGCATGTAACTGGAGTCCTGTGTTATACTTCTTGCAAAATTAGTAGCATGTGGTCCTAGCCCCCATGGAACTTACCTAGGGAATGCATGTGTATATCAGCATTATACCTGAAAACTTCTTCTGATTGTTAATTAACATAAAAAGTTATCTTCTGAGTTGCATGATTTTAGCTTCTCCACCGTGATTTTTATTATAAAACAAATACCCATAAGGAGGAAAATTTCTAAAATTTATTAGTCATAATCTATGTCCTAATAAATGTAAATAAAGGATTTGAGATCTAGTTTGGTACACGTAGAGAAAATACAGAAAAGAAAGTATATGCTAAATTGTATACATGGCAGTTTGAGGATTAACATCCCATATTGATTCTTAACAGGTTAAAGACAATTACACATGAGCTAAAAGGCAAAATGACAAAGAAGAAATGCATTTATTAACTCCACACACACACACACACACACACACAGTTATTGTACAATGTGTATTATAAGGGCAGTATTTAGTTACGTCTTTTAAAGTTGAAGATTAACTCTGCTTCAAGTTCTTACTCAATACAGAATACCTCAGGTCAGTGAGGTAACACGGACGACTGAATCCAATAAAATATTACAGAGTCTAGTTACATTGAGATATTCAATAGTATTTTTCTGTATATATATTTTAGATTTGACAGTTTTTACTTTTGTAACTATTCAAAGTCATTAAACTTCCTATAAATATCA
This sequence comes from Thryonomys swinderianus, assembly GCA_004025085.1. Taxonomy (NCBI): domain Eukaryota; kingdom Metazoa; phylum Chordata; class Mammalia; order Rodentia; family Thryonomyidae; genus Thryonomys; species Thryonomys swinderianus. Next base: position 7,286 of record PVIC010028073.1, read on the forward strand.
ATTTAACAAATCTGATACATTGAATGCATCTTGAAACAATTTCCAGATTTACCTGTTTTATTATTCCAAGATTTTTTTTTTTTGAGACAGGGTCTCCCTTTGTAGTTCAGGCTGGCTCTGAGCTCATTATGTAGCCCAGGCAAACCTCAAACTCAGCAATCCTCCTGTCTCTGCCTCCCGAATGCTGGGATTACAGGCGTGAGCCACCATGCCCGCCTATTCCAAGATTTTTCCATTAAAAATTTCTAAACTCAAAAAGAAACTAAAAATATATATATATATATATATATATATATATTTAAAACAAGAATCCTAGAAAACATGCACTAAAACAGAATCAAAATCCATACTCACAATCAATAAAAACACTAACAAGAAGAGTCTCAGAAAATTATCTATCTATCTCTCTATCTCTATCTATCTATCTATCTATCTATCTATCTATCTATCTATCTATCTATCTAACCTGCCTTGAACCCAGGGTCTTACACATGGTAGGCAAGTGCTCTAACACTCACATGCATACCCAACCCATTATGTTATGTTGCATTGTGCTAGGCTGTGTTTTGTGATAAAGTGCTTTACATTACCTAGACTAGCCTTGAACTTGTGACCCTCTTGTCTCAAACTACCAACCAGATATGGTTACAAGTATGAGTCACTACAGTTGGTATATTGTACACTTTAAATGGATACAGTGAACTGTACACAGATTCTTCAGTCAAAACTGATAAATATGGTAAGTACAGGATTGTTTAAAGTTCATAGCTGTGTGCAAAATTCTGTTCATAGTCCTCTGTAGTTCTCTGTTTCTACCCTGTACTCTGCAAGAGTGGACATAACCTCTGAAAACAAGTTGATATCTCTCCAGAATTTAATTCATTCTGACTGAGGAGCCATTATGCTCCCTAAGGAATAGATAATCTTGTTACCTCCAGGGTAATACTTCTCCAGGTCCATGTCCATTTATTTATTCAATTTAATTATGAGTAAAAGGAAAAAATCGTATTTAATTTCTCTAATTTTGACTTCCTCATCAAACTGAAGGATCAAACATACACCAAAATTCTTTCTTCTCACTACACACACACACACGCACATGCACACATGCACAGGAACAGTATCTCTTCTAGTTTAAGAGTCTGATTATTGATAATCCCAGGAACATTCCATTCAATTAAAACCTAAGAAATTTGAGTCTACAGATTCTCTTGTGCATTAGCCATTTTACTGTCCTTGAGATAAAATACCCCAAATGCACTAGTGAAAGGAGGAGCCTATCTTGCCTTACACCTTCAGTGATTTGATCCATTTTTACCTGGCTCCAAGGGAAAAAAGAAACAGCAGAAGAAAACTGTTCACCAGATGCAGAAAGAGAAAAGTCAAGGATGAGAATATATTTTCTAAGTCTTGCCCTTTTGACCAGATCCCACTTTCAAATATGATACCTTTGGGGGAGACTTTACATCTAAACCATCACATCTAGTGATGCTCTTGAAGTGATGACGTATTTGCAGCCAGTGTTTTTTCTTTCTCTCACTTATTTTTACTAGTACAAAAGATCTCATTGAGCTATTGTTCATTTAATACCTCTAGATACCTCTGTTGACTATATAACCAGTAGTCTTTTCATTAGAAAGAAAATTTGTCTTGATGTGATGTTTTAGACTACCTCAAGAAGATATAGTAGGGGACATAAATATATCCAGAACATTTTAGAATCATAACAGCAAGTGCCTCATGGAACTGTAGGCTTACTGCAATTTGTACAGGAGTCAATCCTAAGTGGGACAGTAACTCAAAGTCCTAATGTTTTATGGGAACTCTAGAAAATCTGAAATATCCCCAGTGTGAATCTTTTGAGCAATCCAAGAATCACTTTGAAATTTCATTACTTTGGAATTCAGCATCTAACCTTACTTTCCTAAAATAGGGTCTATTTATACAAATTTGTGCTCTCTATCCTCTCCTCTCCCTTCCCTCCTTCTAAGTTTTTATATTTGATGCTATCATCTGTTAAGAGCATTCACCTGTTTGCCATACTTTGCCAAGTTACGGAAAAATAATATTTTTTAAAGTGTAAATGTGGGACCATGAGAGTTTATAAATCTCACTTCACTATGATGAAGCACCTTTGATATCTTGACATTTCATGCTCATATAATTCTTCTGAATTATATCTCTAATCTCCTGAGAGTGATTCTGTAGCATACTAGTATGTTGAGGGAGCAAATATTGCAAAGTTGCCAAAAGACCAATTCCAATCTAATTAGGGCCTGCACTGCTTCAGTGAAGGCTACATAAACACTCTGTTAATATTCACAGTGGCAGCTTTGTCGATAACCCCAGAATCTTCAAATTTATAACAGAAATCAACAAAGTATTGATTTTCTGACACTGACAGATCTACCCAGATCCACTCCCTCCTTTCTCTGGCCTCTGCCCCGGCACAGGGCACAAATGCCAGTTGTTCTAATGGGCTCCTAAGCACTGAAGGATTATTATTAAAGCATGGCTGGCAACCCTGGTCATTAATTATCATCTCGTGCACATATGCAGTGTGATTGCAGGAAATAATCAGCTTTGTCTGCCAAGTTGGCAACATTTACAAACTAATTTGTTATGACACGGCATCAAAGATATTTAAACAACAAACTCAAGGTTCTGCTGTTCAGCATACATTGTTAAAATAGCAAATAGTATCACTAAAAGTACTTAATAACACAGAGGGAGGTAGTATATACCCTTGAATTTCCTGTCCTGTGGAATTGTCAAAGAATATCTCCGAATCCCCTAATGACACATTTCATGAGCTGGGGACCATCCCTTGCCATGGCTGTCTTTTAGGGTGCTACTGACTGAGGTTGCCCAAAAGAGCAGCTGCCAGTCGAGAGCTACTTAAATGGGCATTTGGAGGTTGATTCAAAGTGTGCCAAGGGCAAAGATGAGATTGGACTGCTATTATTCTGTTGTGAAACATGAGAATTTACTTACGTGCTTAATTCTTTGAAGCGAGGGGAGGGAGGTCCTTCAGGCTGACTGACAGCACTATGTGCATCTTAGCAAAGGAGAAAAAATGATGTTCAAGAAAGCTTGATCATCTCTGCCCATGGCTAGCCAATTCATTTGAGTGAGACAGTCAATTTGTGCAGTAACACAACTGTTCTAAACCAATGTGCCATCGTGGTTATGTAGGAATGTTCTCAGTCAATATCTTCCCTCCATCATTTCTTGTATCCCCTTGCCTGAATCATGGTCAGGCCATGTGCTCATCCTTTTCCAAACTCCAAATCTTCAGTTTGCCAAACCCCCTAAATATACAGATACAATTTTTTTGTTTCATTTCTTTTGCATATAAGAATACAACCATTTTGCATAACATTGTCTTTCGAGCTGTTCCAATTAAAATATTTACTACTGGTTTTCATAGCTAAAGATAAAATAGTGCCGACAATATACCTTGACAAACCAAAACTCCTAGATACCTGTTGAAATGGAATTTTCCTCATTCTTGATGTTTCTTCCATACAGATATACATTTTGCCTCGCTTGACACTTTTATTCACTCCATGTTGGTTGAGGGTCTAATACAGGAAAAATAAACAGCCTCCTTTCTTCCTATTGAGGCTAAACTACCTAAAGAAGTAGCTGGGCTCTACTGTTCTCTCAAGGCAGCCGTTTACCCACTTCTGTCACCTGAGCTTCTGACTGAGTCCAGGGCTTCTGGAATGACGCAGTTGGTACTGTGTGATGAATGTGTCTCCTCTAAGATGGGTGAGAACCATGTTGAAATTCTAAGAAGTACGGCCTTTCAAAGGCTGTTGTGGCAATTAGTTTAAGTCTCTGTACAAGAGTCTCACAGCTTTCCTTGACCCGACTTTCCCACCTTTGGCCTTATGAAAATACAGCAAGAGGATCCTTATTAAATTCTGGCATCTTGTTCCTGGACTTCCAGACCTCAGAACAGTGTGAAGTAGATGTTCATCCTTCATAAATGATCCAGTTGCAGGAATTCTGTATAGTAGTACACACTACTGAGACAGCTGAAAGTCTACCTAGTGTTGGAGCATGTTTAATGGGACCATTTGGCTTCCTAAACTAAGCTCTCCAAATTAACATTCATAAAAAATAAAATAGAATTCTGACGAATGTTGGCTGTCCTTTAGTCTTGTTTCAATTCTTCTGCAAACTGTCAAGGAAGTAATATCCTATTTCTTGGGCTTCGGTAAAGGTGACAATGTTTCCTAGTTTGTCCATAAAAAATGAATAAAAGCCAAAAAATTGGAATTTGGAAAAAAAAAACAGTCATGCACTCAAGAAACTTATAATGAGGCTAAAATGAAAGGTTCCCTGCGGCTGTCCAGGAAAGGCTGCCGCCAGCTAGGTGGTTAATCTGGCTAATACTAAGCTACTCCAACTTGCATTTTATTAGTAAAGAAGCTAACATTTTGGCCTCCATCTAGCACTACTTTTAATTTTCCTTCTATTTGTTTTTTTCACAACTTGGCTGGAAAGAGGCATTTGAAAAGCAGAAGTTAAAATAATTAGGATAGTATTTAACAAAAATTACTCAATTAGCATGTAGTTCAATCAAACACTTTTTATTTTCTTCATTTTAAATAACAAATGGACACAGAATTGGATTAACAATCTTCATACCATGACACTTGTCATCTGTGCTTAGTTTGTTAATTATATTATGCTCAATGCTTAATAAATTACAAAACTTCTTAGTGATTACAACTTCCCAGCCTTCCTTGCTGAATGTGGAATTTATCTCAACCCGAGTCACTCAGTCATGAATATCTTTCATTCTTTGTCTATACTTTTTTCCCATATGTTCTTTTCCAATTCACTAACTTTAGATGTTATCTAAATGTCAATCTGCAAACCTCATCTCTCCCTTGAAATCCAAACCTACAGAGCAAGTGTCTACATAGCACTTCTGTGCAACTCATCAGTATTTCTGATTCATTGCACCTGCTACTGATCTCAAGGCCTTCTTACCCAGATGTGATTCGCACTCCTATGATGAAACCCACAGAAAGGGACCACACGAAGTGCCCAGTGGAGGAGAATCATTGTTCCCCAGCTCCCAACCTTTGCCAGATCTACCAGCGAGCCGCTTCATTCTCCCAATGCCTGAGGACTGCGACTGAGAAGCTACGTACGAGTGAGCCCTGCTAGTCACCCTAAAGAAAACAGAGATGGACTGGCTAAGTCTTTCCCAAAGGACCCACACAAGGAACTGTGAACAGACTAGAGGTTGTTTTAAGACATTTGCAGGGTAGTTTGGGGAATAGATATAATTAAGTAGGAATAAGTCAGTATTTCCCTATAGTTTGCTTAGAAATCTGCATCACACTTGATCACTTCTGGTGACTTCTCAGGGATGGAATAAAATCTAAAATCTGCACTTGGACTGCGTGTTCCATGATGCTGTGTGGATCCTGGTTCACACTTTCTCCCCTGACCCCTGGCCATTTGCCATCATCCACTAAACTCCAGTCAACTTGGCCTCCTGACAAGGAAGGAAACTTCTCCTCTTCCTTGTTCCTCAGTTCTTTGTGACATGGATTTCAGTCAAGCCCCAGAGGTGGCCATGTAGAAGTATTAGTAGAATTTATTGCAAAGTAAACAAAGAGTTATAAGTTCGACTAAGGCAGGCACTGCCAGGAAAGGTATCTGTACCAAGTACGAGTTTGGATACCACATTATGTACAAAATGTTATTTCTGGGGTTCAGGGAAGTAGGATAATTATGATGCTTATCAACATTTTTACCTAGATGCTACTTCGGAATTACAAAAATGTTTTCCTCTCCTTTTTAGATGGTCAGTATTTCCCCATGGGCTACAGTCATGAAAGGTACTTAGGGAAGAAATGTAAGAAAGATGAGATCTTAATTTACACCAGGTCTCTTTACTTAAACTAGGCCATCCACAAAGGCAGGGGAGTCTTTGAAAAAAAACATGTCCTTTCCTTATATTATTGAATTTCATGTTATGGCACCCAGGAAGGATGTATGGCTTCATTTGGATCTAGTCTGCCAAGTATTGGAGTATGTTCAATGTGTAACCTCAAATGTCCTTGTGTTCTATTCAATCACATTAGGTCTGAGACCTAACATGTGAATTACACATGGACATCTTTGCTTCTTAACTTTTGACACACACTATTTTGAGCACCACCACTCCTTTGTACTTCAGGTCCACTAAGGTCTAATTACTTGCCATACAATTTCTCCTCAGGACTTGTGCACAGGCTCTTCATCTCCCTTTATCATTCCCTTTCACCTAGTTTACTTCCTCACCTCACCTGAAGCATTACCTTCTCAGAAAGCCCTTTTCCAGCTATCCAGTATAAAATAAAGGCAAAATTAAGCAAGAACAGGAGAAAGGGAAATAGTATTTTCTCTCTAGGAAAGTTAATCTTTGTCGCCAACTTGCCTGGATTGAATGACAATTAGTTCAGCAAATGTGTGTGTGTGTGTGTGTGTGTGTGTGTGTGTGTGTGTGTGTGTGTGTGTTGGGTGTTTCCAGAGATGATCATCACATAGTGTGGGAAGACTTGGCCTGCCTGTGGGTGGCACCATCCAATAGGCTTGAGGCCTAGATGGAGAAAAAGAGAAAGCAGAAACCAGCAAGCTTAAGTCTGCTAGAGCAGCTGCATCTTTCACCACTGGCATCAGCTGTGAACATTCCGGGTTCTGGATCCTCCCAGTGTAAACTCCCAGCGGTACTTTAGGAAATTTACAGTCCTTCAGCCTTGAACTGGGACTGTATCTCTGATTCCTCTTGCTGGAAACCAGCATTTTAGACTAAGTAGTCACTGAGTCCTCTGTTTTTCAAGCATATTGATAGCTTCTGTGGATTATCCTGATCCTATAGGGAAATGTAGGTTCTCTTCTAGAGAATGTTAGTGATGTATCCTGTGTCCTCTAAGCCTGGGTTTATTTTAATGCACTGGTTCTATGTGATATTAAGATAATATACTTGCTTAATGTTTATTAATTATCTCCTTTAGGTAAATATATGCTCCACAAAGGAGGAAACTCTTTTTTGCTTGTAACTCTATTCTCTTGGGACATAGAACAGTAGATGGCATGGGTAGAAATGAATGAATCATGCAGCTTGACTGGAGCAAAGTAAGGGAAAAGCAGAAGTGGGAAACAAGGTATGATAGGTTGAAAAGCACAAATCCAACATGCCCTTCCCTGCTCCACCCACATCCACAGGGTGCCTCCTCCCTGCGTGAGTTTCTGTCTCCTTCCCTTTGCATACTCTGCTTCCATAACTTACACTCAGAAGTTTTCCTAAGGATGTTGTCTGGATTATTTCCCACAGGCCCACAGTGATCTGCCAGGAGTTCATGTCATAGTCAAAGACTGCCAGGAGTTCATGTCATAGTCAAAGTGTGAAAGCCAGCCCATCTTCCTTCAGTCAAGGTGCAGTAAACTTGAGGGGTAGTGGCTGCTTCGCAGGCTCCATGAGATCCAGCTGGTGCTGTGGTTCCACTAAAAATCTCAAACTGGTCTCAATATTCCTTTTTCTGATACCTATACTTTTCTCCAGTGCACAGATTTTTCAGGGAAACACTTGAAACTTCTTTGCAAGGTCTATTTCTGGAGAACTCACCCTAAGGAAAAGAATCTTGGTATGGTGAACAATACAGAGTCATTTAGAATCTAAGGGTGTGAAAATGGCAGCATTTGTTGGGTGCTAAGTACTGAGTTCATAGAAGGTATTTTACTTACTGTCTTTTTAAACTCTCACAATTCTATCTTCTGTGACAAGTATTTTTGCTTGATAAGTTTAACTCAAACTATAATATAAAGGTTTAACTGGAAGAGAAATGATTGAAAAGAAGACTGTGATCATGTAGCCAAGCAAAACAGGCTGAGGATTTTACTTCATTACCAGCAATAGAAGCAAGAAGTATTTTACCAGAGGCTAAAGATACACAGTTTGGGATTGGTACTGCTGTAAGTAGCAGGTCTCTTAAACTCTCTTAGCCTTACTTCTCTCAGTTGTAAATTAATGGATTCTAGAAAAGTTATTTCAGGATTTTTGTCTTGTTAAAAATAAAAAATCTCAGAAGACTAGTTAGCGTTAAATCTACAAAGATGACCTGAAGTTACATGGACACTGCACCCTGCCCCCCAGGATGACACTGTGGGAAGAATTTGTTCACAATCGGGTCGAGATTCACGTTCAGACTGTCACTTTTTGAAACTAAATGACTTACTTAAACTTAAAGAGTTCAGATTACTTTCCAGAAATTCGGAATATTTAACTTACAGCAATATATAAAGCTTGAAATTTTATGTGAAATACAGTGCTGGAAAGCACTAGGAGAATTTATTAATTTTTAGTTTTATTATTTCCTTATTCTACCGAATTTAATTTCCTCTAGCTCGTTTTTTTAAGTGAAAATACTCATTATCCTTTATTGTTTTGTTTAATTAAAAATATCAGAAAATTTCTTTCTCCTAAGCTTACCATAAATGAATTTTTTTAAATTATACTATGAATTACATAGGACTTTATAATCTGGCCTGTGAGAAAAATTATACATTTTTAATAATTTATATATGTAAAAACTTAGGATTCCTAATAACTGACTTCCAAACAACTTTTCAGATAGGTTTAATTCCTTAATTGAGAACCTGCTATAAATTTATTATGGTAATAATGACATAACTATATTTTCATGGTGCAAAATGCCACATCAATTTATAAGGAATTACAAAATTAAGAAAGTGAAAAAAAAAGGGGCATTAAGGGAAGAGAATTTGGGAAAGTGACTAAGATGAAATCTAGAACTTTTCAAAATGACCATTATAGGGAAACCTAATGTATAACTCCATTAGGTTTCTTAAAATAGCTGTTTTAGAAAACTTTTTCAAATTTGTTCAAATACAACATCCAGATTCATACCATTTCTTGAAAAGTTACATTTAATTTAACAATTTGCTTATGACTGGTATTTTATGTAGTATTTGACAATCAAAAAGAAAATTTATTATTGGTTTCCTTCTGTGTAAGCCACAGAATGATAATCAGACATTTTTAGAAGGAATAGCACTGAAAATGTCTAGGCAATATACCCATGATATATAAATTTCTCATCTTTTGGTTCAGTGTTGACATGGACACAAAATATACTAATTTTTATTTATACTTGGACCTATAAGAAAAAAAGAAAATTAAGAAACAAGCATTACCTTATTTTAACCAAAGCTTCTTCTAACTGACTTTGTTTTTGAATTTTTTGTTGTTGTTGTTGTTGTTCAATGTATTGTTAAAAATGTTCTTGGGCTAGATATTTAACTCAGTGGTTCTGGTGCCTGCCTAGCAAGCACAAGGTCCATAGTTTGATCCCTGGTAACCACATACAACAACACCAGGAGTGGTGGCTCACGCCCATTGGCAATCAGTACCACATACCACAAATGCTGGGTTTGGTGGCTCAAGCTTGTAATTCCAGCACTCAGGAGGCAGAGGCAGGAGGATTGCTGACTTCATGGCTTCCCTGAGCTACATAGTGAGCTCAGGGCCAGCCTGAACTACAAAGTGAGATCCTGTCTCAAAAAACAAAAACAAAAACAAAACTTCTTACTATAAAAGTTTATAGAGTTGAATAAAGGAAATCATAATAAGGAGACCTACATGCCTATGGGAATATCAAATTCCCAACTTAAATGATGATGGTCTTATAAAAGTCTATGGATTTGAAGAAGAAAAATATTAATGAGAAGATATTCTAAATACTGAAATGGCTTCATGACAAGATACTGTAGTATAATATTATCTAAGAATATCACTTAGTGATGGGTTTCCACATTACTAGGAAAATATATTTAGGAAAATATTACCTAACAGTTTTCCTGTTACACTCCAAGACTACATCAGATTCCCACTAGCTGTCTACTTCAGCATTTGGGTCATTTTAGATATAACAGTTCTGGTATGGTATTTACACATCTGTGACCTATTTATTTCACTTATGACTATGTCCTGAAAGTACTTCTATTTGAATGTAAATGACTCAAACTTATCATTCTTTTTTCTCTTAATTGAATTCTTTATTGGTACAATGTATATACATCTCACAATCACACATAACATTGGGGAATTTGTACCAATGTATGATACAGTCAATTCTCATTGGGGTCCCATTTGATCCTGCTACCCCTGCTAGAATATACCCAAAAGAATTATAAAAATTACACTGGAAAGACAGATGTACACCCTTGTTCATAGCAGCTCAGTTCATGATAGCTCAATCTTGGAAACAACTCAAACTTATCATTCTTTAAGGCAGAGTAATACTCCATTTTATAGAAACACATCTTTTTTTTTTTTTTTTTTTTTGAGACAGGGTTTCGTTGTAGTTCAGACTGACCATGAGCTCACTATGTAGCCCAGGCAAGCCTCAAACTCAACAATCCTCCTGTCTCTGCCTCCCAAGTGCTGGGATGACAGGCGTGAGCCACCACGCCTGGCCTTGTGGTATGTGGTATTGATTGCTGGTGGGTGTGAGTCACCACACCCAGCATTGTATGTGGTTACCGGGATCGAACTCAGAACCTTGCACTTGCAAGGCAGGCGCCGGAACCACTGAACTAAATCTCCAGCCTGACATCTTCTTATCTAATTTTGCAACAGTGCTATTTGAGTTCAGCTAAGGAAATGCCTATTTCAAAGTCATTAAGACATTTTCCATGATTGTTTTTAGAAATTTTATTATCTTTTATGATCCTTTTCAAATTAATTTTGTGGATGGTATGAGGGAGATTTTGAAGTTCACTTTTCTGTAGGTATGTCTATTTTCCCTGTGGGGTTTTTAAAGTGTAATTTAAATATCATAATTCTATAGATAACTGCCCAGTGACTTTTAACAAACTTATGTAACAGAGTAATTCATCTATAATCAAGATATAGAAATTCTCTAGAAAATTCTCTCTTCTTCTACCCTCCATGCACCTGCCCTTCCCAAATGCAATTGGTCAATTTCTTGTAAAGATGAGAAAGTTTTGGCTGTTTTAAAGTTGCTATAAACACAGTCATATGGTATGTATCATTCCTCTTGTTAACATGTTTTTATTCTTCTTGATTACAGATGTAAGAGTAGAATTTCAACTGAGTCCTATTTATTTAAAAAAAACACCATTTCCTCATTGGATTATAGCGGTTACCAAGTTTCGTGTAAAACAGATGTAAATATGTGTGGTTCTATTTATGGCCTGTTCTACTCTATTTTGTTTAGTTTTCTACTCTTATTTCAATACCATAAGGCACCAATTAGTATGATTCTACTGAGATTCTTAACATACCCTAGTTTGAGCTTCCTAGATTTGTTTTTCTCTTCACTCTTCTCTTGATTACTACAGAACTTTGTGTTTCCATATAAAATGTATAATTTGCCTGTTAATTTCCACAAAAATCCTACTATGGTTCTGATTGAGTTTGCAATGAATATATTGCTCAAACAAGAGAATTACAATATTTAATCTTCTAATTCTAGAACATGGTATATTCTATTTATTATGTCTTTACTTTTTTACAATGGTGCTTTGAAGTTTGAAAAGTATTCTTCCATGTTCTTCATTAGATTTCTTTGTAAGATTTTAATTATTTTTGGTGTTACTGTAAATGGCATTTTTAAATAACATGTAATGTTTTGATAAACTAGGAATATTATCATAGCTTTTGTTTCATTTCTAATTCTAGCAAAATTATTAAATTCACTTAACTTCAATAATGTGTATATCATTTTGATTTTATATGTACATAATCACATTAGCTGAAATTAATAACATACATATTTGTTACCTTGCAACTTTTATTTCTCTTGCATTGTTCCATGTAGATGCCCTGCACAATGTTGATAAAAATAACAATAGTGGAAATATCTACCTTGTTATAAAATTGGGGAAGATGTTCAAGATTTTACTACTTAGCATAAGGTTAAAATAGACTTTTAAAAATCTCATGATCATAATTTTAAATAAGCTTCTATTCACACTTTTCAATTTTAGTATATGTGCTGCCGAAGCGAGCACTCACACTTTTCATATAAAAGAGCATGAATTAGTTTTATAAATTGACTTTTTGCATATAACACAATTATATATTTTTCTCTTTATTCTGTTAGTATGATACATCGGATGAACTTATTTTCATCCAGTAAATCAATTTAAACATGATACTGATTGCATGAAATCTCTCCATACATACTAACTCCTGAATCAGATGTGGCACCAGTTAACCTTAACTTTCAAACTGACATTAGAGTCCAGAGACTCCTGGAGATGGGACTTGTTCATCCGTTGATGTTTGTGGCATACTGTGCTGTTAAGTGGTGGGCCAGAGTTGGCGGAGCTGCACTACTGTGGGGTATGCTTTTGAGGTTTATCTCTTGGCAATACTCTTCTCTCTACTTCTACCTCCATGAAATGAGCAGTTCTGTTCCGCCATGCTTCTCCACTATGATGGTTCTGCTTTGGAACCGGAAGTCACGGGTTGTATTTCTGAGAACACCAGCCAAGTACACCTCATCCCATGAAACTGTGGGTATCAGTAATTCTTCCTAGGAATGGGAAAGCTACTGATGCAGATGTATTTCCCAATATCATGCAAGTGCTTATTTTTACAATTTTTAAGTTATATGTAGATCCTATTCATGTGATATTTTATAATCTCTTACACTCAGATGAACACGGAGCTGCGTGTAGTAGCACATGCCTGTTACTCCAGCACTTGGGAGGCTGAGGAAGGAAAAATAACATGAGTTTGAGTCCGGCTTGGGCTGCAGAGCAAATTTAAGTCTAGCCTGAACTACAAAACAAGATCCTGTTTCCAAAGAGAAGATGAACACAGAATTCTACATAGACTATTTGTCTTTCATGACAAAATAGTGGTTGTGAGGAACTGCCTGGAAACAGCCCTCAGTAAGAAGTGATACCAGGAAGGAAAAATGCTTTGTTCTTTGATGGCGTGAAAGAATTACTATTCACTTAGCCTCAAACCTTGTGCTATGTGTGAGTTGAGTTCTTTTATACGAAGCCAAACACTTTTCTGATTGGGAGAACTCATGCCTATGTAAAACTTCAAACTGGGCTTGCAAAAGTTATAGAAAGAAAATTTATCTAACAACTAACAGGGAGTTATCCCTGGTTTGAAAATTTAGGGTTGATTGTCTTTCTTCTAATTCATTATACTGTAGAAAGAGGTGTCTTAATTATCTGTGCACAGAGCCATTTCACACACGCATACCTTGACTGTACTTCATTCCAGTCATTTCTACAAACCTTTCATTTTTCTCTCCTGGGAAAGCAAGGTGCTACACTCTTGGGATAAACTCCTTACTCATGGAGAGAAGGAAGCCAATTGACAATGACTCCCATCTCCATGAACTATCTCAAAACACAGTCTCTGTGCTCTGAGAAGACACTGCTGTCGGATCCAGAAATCAGTGATACTGGAGATAGCTGAATAAATCATACATCACCCATGTTAGCTCTCACTTCTCTGCTGTTTCATTGTCTTGATCTTCACTCTTCTATATTGATCTTCGTGTCAATAAAGTAGCAAAAAAGTAACTGCTGCAGATTCTATTATCTGCAAAATTCATGTTAAAATAACACATCAGTCCATTATGTGTTTAGAACTATTTTCACATATCACCAAGTAAAGAAGATAGGGAAATGTACTTTTACTAATAATTTTCCCCAAAATTTCCCAGTACACAATCATTTTAAGTGTCAGACATTTCTTTTCATCCTTAGAATTAATTATGTTTACCTAGGTTTAAATAAAATCACCTCCTTATACTTTCTAAATCTGAAAATTATTTTTAATATTCCATAGCCCTTCTATATCTCAAATAAAACTATTTGGATTGTATCTACATATTAAAAGCCAACCTACACTGAAAAATTTGAGTACCATCAGGCCTAAAAGTCTAAATGATGAAAAGATTTATTTGTTTAACTTGTAAGTTTAAATGCTTATCTGCCATTTCTATTTTTTATTTAATTTATTGGTACATCATATATACACATCACAATCACGCTCCACATTGAGAATTTGTACCAGTATATGACATGACTTAATTCTCATTTTGCCCCTCCCCTCCCCATCCTATAGCACCTGCTCCATATACAAGCTTTGTTTCTTTTTTAACCATGATTTTTTTCTTTCTCCTCATTATTTACCCCTAATCCCCATTTCCCTTTGAATATTTACTATTTCACAATATCAATCATCCATTCTAGAAATTTACAACTTCAGCTGAGAAAAGATACGATCTGCCATTTCTTTGTCAACTGTATTTTGAAGTCCATGTGACAATTTAAGTGTTTAGTGTTATCACATCTAATAACTATACATCAATCTTGCCAATAAAATGGATATGGTATAACTGAATTAATCTAATTAAAGCCACAATATAAATAATAAAAATTTTACATGAGAACATTTTAAAAGATCCTTTTAAAGATGGACATATGCATTTCATGACATGAAATGTCTAAAATATGCTTTTAAAATTGTGCTTATCTATACTGATTTAGAGAGGCCCTTGGTTATGTGAGGTATTATCAAATGGCATTAAATGTTAGGAAATGGTTTCACTGAAGATCAGTCTTAAATATACAGAGTAGAAGTCAAGACTGCCTCTAATAGGATTCTCAGTTCTTGACTGGATCTTTATTATGTCTGAAAAGATAAATAAAATAAAATGATATAAATTAAAAGCAGGATGTGTTGCAAAAGACCAATAATCCCTATGTATGTAGCTTGGGCTACATAGTGAGTTCAAGGCCAACTTGAACTGCATTGAGAGACGCTACTTAAATAAACAAATAAATAAATAGAAATAAAGCTAAAACTGAAACTAATTTGTACATTTAGCTAATTAGATTACCTAAGTGCAGCTAACAATAATTTAATTTTATTACAATTTAAAGTTAAGAGGAAAGAGAACTATCTTAAATGATATAACTTACAAGATAATCACCACAAGGCAAGAAGCTTATCTAGCATTTATTAAATGCTTTTGGTATCAAGTTAATACTTCATATGGATTAATTCACTGTTTATTACTACAAGCTTCAAAAGCAGACATTATTCTCACTTTTTAGATGAAGACATAAAACCAAGAGCATTAATTGTCAAAAGGTCTCATAACTAATAAATGATGAAATTAGAACTTGGACTCAGATGTCTAGTTTCATGATAAAAATTAATGTGATTTTTGAAAATATTTTGCTGACTCTAGTCTTTTTTTCTTAGAAACAGCAGCTGTGACATGCTTTAGTCATTTTCCTAAAAGTTATAAGTGCCACCTGGTAGTTGAGAGTGACAGTTGAATAAGTGGAGACTTAACATATCTTCCAGATAATAAATAACACCTGGGTAGCAACGGGATTTTTCTATTTCCAGGTTTGAAAACATCAGGGGTCATAAGACAAGTATTTAACCATCTTGCTCTCAAGTGGTTAAACAAGAAGACTTTGGGATTTTTCAAAAATACTTCTGCTACTCAAAATGTTTGTGGAAGTCTCTTTCAGAACTACCTTTATGATTAGTTTCTAAACTGCAAAAGAAAAGTCATATGTCAGGGATGTAGCTCAGTGGTGCTGCTGCCTGCCTGGTAAGTGTAAGGTTCTGAGTTCACTCCCTGGTTTAAAAGAAAAAAAAAAACATCATCATTTTTTTTTGTTGTTTTTCAGTCACATCAGAAGAACATCTCAAAACTTCAGTATTTAGTTTATCTGTAAGACTTCACACATGTAAAATTCTGCTCTTCAGAATCAACTTTTTGACTTTTGGAGGTAATAAAAAAATCTATGCCACGTCCTGGGTGGAATTCTAGAAATATTTTAAGGACAATCAATAAATCACTATTTGCTTCTTGCAACCTTAATTTAACAACACATTAAAAAGATCTTACACCATGATCAAGTTAGCTTTATTGTAGGAATGCAGGGATGATTCAACAAACACAAATAATAAATATTATATCACACAAAATAGAATGATGAAAATCACATAATATGTTGATGCATAAAAATGGCTTCAACAAAATACAATGTCTTTTCATGATAAGACTCAAAGTCCTGAAGAAATTAGCTATTGAAGGATTATTCCCCAAGGTAAAAAA
>PVIC010028074.1:0-23449 GCA_004025085.1 Thryonomys swinderianus
AGAAAGAAAGAAAGAAAGAAAGAAAGAAAGAAAGAAAGAAAGAAAGAAGAAAGAAAGAAAGAAATTATTAAGATACTCTATTTAAACTAAGTACTTTATCGTTTTCAAAATATGTTCACATCTGCCTTCCCATTCAATCTGCACAGAACCTGAGTGAAGTAGGTAAGATTTATTGCTCTGTTTTGCTTATTAGAAATAGAAATGCATATACACATGCACACACATGATGCCAGAGAGGCTGGCACCATTTGCATAAATTGGAAATGGTGGAGCTGAAGTCAAGGAACCAGCTCTCTAAATCCCACATCTTGCTCTCTTTCCATTGCTGCTCATTTAACTCCATGGTCAAGTTTCATATGTTACATAAAAAGAAAGGATCATAACCTTCTATGTCCTACATAGATAAGGTAGTGCAAGCTGTCCTCTCAGATAGTGAGCCTGAAATGTAACTTAGAAATAATTGGGAACCAAGATAAGGAAAATAATAAGAGTTACCTTTTATCAATTGTTTTTACCTGCTGAATTCTCTTCCTTAGCAACTTGTAAAAATACCTAAGAGAACGTGTAGTTCTTTTAGCTACCAATAGACAGATACTGAGGTATCTTCCAAAGTCAGTCAGCTGGTAAACTCCAGATCAAGGGTCAAGCTAAGGTCTGTCTGAGCCAGAACCTGTGCTGTCTCCTGCTCGTCCACACAGGCTCAGCCACCTGCAGAGCTGGACTTGTAACCGCTGACCTACAGCCATCTCCCAGAGCTGTCTGAACACAGTAGTAAATGAGAAAGGAGCATGAGGCCAGAGTCCAACACACTGTAGATATGTTGCTACCTGGGAATGACATACATTTCAGTTTCGGTTTACTGTATGACCTTGATTAAGACCCTTCTTTCTCATCTCCCTTTGATAAAAAGGACGGACAATTTCAAGAATGCCTCAGTGGCACAGACCTTCCACTAATGCTTGCCACCAGGAGGACAGACCACTGAGTGAAAAAGTGGTCCTTTCTCTCCCTCTCACTTTGTTTTAGTATTCTAAAGTGAAAGATGCCATGTACATTCCAGTATTACCTAATTAACTAGAGTGGGTAATGATTTTCATATTGTAGCCCTGAAGGCAGAAACCAAAATTCAATGCTGCCATAGGAAGTCATGGTTTTTGAAGTATTTATGCACAACAGAGCATATTTCCCAACAAATAGTTTAGTTGTTTTTACTAGCTTTGTGTCATCTTTAAATCAGACCTGAGGCATTAATCTATACTGTTGACTTGAAAATTTTTTTTTCCACTCAAAATCTTACTTATTTTCAAGGTATAAAACTTAGGAGTGCCTGAAACCACAAAACTTCTTATTTTGGCACTCATAACAGAAAGAGTTGAATTTTCCCCCCAAGATTTCTATGAGAACTTTGCTCCTGGTCTGATACTTGTTAACTGGAAGTTCTTTTTTTTCTGACCAACTTTTAATTTCCTGAAAACTGAGGCTTATGATATGGCGAAAAACGTTAACAATCTTAATCTGGGATAATGAGCTGGGTGGGTAAATGAGTAGATGGCTACAAGCAGATTATTATGACCACAGGACTTTTTTCTCCCAATTAGAATGTGATTATCTGAATATGCTCAAGTATTTCTTTAATAATTGTGCTAGACTAACAGTTTAAATTTATTTTATATGATTCTTTTTAATAACAATGCCTACTAAAGACCTCTGTTGAAAGTCTGTAGTGCTTATTTCATGGATAAACAACATAAGAGAATACTTTAAGAATTCTGGTTCCAGTTTAATGTAATGGGCTGTTGAGGAGAAGGTTTATGGATGTAGCATTATTAGCTGGAATTTGACTCAAATTGAAGTCAGACCCAAGAATTTACTTATCCATATTATGAAGGGCTTTAAAAAAACATTTAAAAAGTTTAAGTAAATAAGAATATTGGTACAATTTAATGTTTTACTACAGTTCTTAAGACCATTCCAAATACTTCCTCATCACCATATTTTAAATTCCTATGTTGCCCAGATGCCCTTACTATAGGGCTTTTAGAACTCAGAACTTTATTGTATCATGTCAGCACTTTAACTACGAGAGAAAAGAGGTACATATTTGCTGAATTATTTGACAATAAGTGTAAAAAAAAATTCCCATATGTCATGCACTCCTTGTTGGGATTCAAGATGCCAGCTGAGTCCTGGGGATGCTGCCTAAGTGGGAGGCACAGGGCTCCTCACCCAAGCTTGGCCCGGACAGAGTTCATCATGCCTATGCCACCAACAACTGGAAATGAATCACCCTAGCCATTGGCTATGCTCGGCACCCCTGTAATCTTACTTTTAAACCTCCATGATCAAGATTAAAAGAAAGCAATGAAATAAACCAAATTTGTATTCAGGCAACTTGAAGAGCCCCCCCCCCCATTCTCCATGTCTGTGGCCTTGGTACTTCTTTGCCACTGCTATAGTGGCACAAGGAATAATTTACCACTGTCAGGTATTTGCCTATTTCATCACCTACCTAAGAGACCTGCATAACTCTGTGGCAATTGCTATAGAGATAAATTATGAGGCTCTTTCAAGTACTTTTTTGCTTTGAGAGATAACTCAAATAATGCATTATCCTGTTCCCTTCTCCATGAGGAACCTGTTATTTTTCCTTACAGAGCAGTAAACTAAAGACCATGGAAAGGCACTCAAAGTGACGTCATCATCTCAATCCCAATTTATTATGACCAATAAGAAGCAATTGCTGGGATGGACTAAATACAATAGAGGGAAATCTGATACTACTTTCCATTGTTTAGAGCTGGTGCTAATTGGTCATCAAGGTCTTAGGAAAGAAAGCATGGATGACACAATACCCCAGATGTAGCTGATAAAATTTATCTAATAATATCATATTTAGAACTGCCTGCAGGCATCAGCCAACTTTTCTTGGCTTTCATCATTCAGTTAGTCTATACATGCTGCGGCATGCCCATTACATGCTGTGCTAGGCACTGGTGATCCAGCCACAGATGTGGTCACTGCTTGGCAATGTTGTGTACTCTTGGGAAGACAGAATTGGAGCACTTGCAAGTGTGATGGATATTGGGAAGGAGACACATAGGATGCTCTGGAGGTTTGTTATAGGAAAACCTAACCTAGTCAGAGAAGTGAAAAAGAGTTCTTAAGAGAAACGATGCTTAAGCTGAGACCCCAAGGAGAGGAGATTGGGAAGAGAATGCCTTCAGGTAGAGGGAAGAACTGCTGTTGCCCTGGGATGTGAGAAAAAAAATTCCATTAACAGGAAGTTTACTGATGGCCCAACCTGAAGAGCAAACCAATTGAAACAACAACAACAAAATTATAATAAGGTTTCACTACAGTATAATTCTAAAGGTATGAAGAATCTTTAAAATTTTTATTATAGAGATATATCCCATATACTGAAGACTATATACAAGATGTGGCAGTTACAATTTGTATCTAAATTTTAAAATTTATTATGATAAAAGACACATTGCCATTAATTACCCACAAAAGACTTTCCCTTACTTGGGAAACACTCTGTCCTTCTTGTCACTTTCTGAGGCAGTTCTAGAAGTCATCTTTTTCAGTGTCTTTCACTCTGCTGCCATGGCTGCATCAACACCCTGAGTTCATTCCAAAAACGTACCTTTCATGGGCATTTTGACTTTGAGGAAGATCCAGAAGTTCCATGTTGCTAGATCTGGTGAATGAGGGCCGTAATGCTTTTACAATCCTGCCTTTCCTTGGGTGACACTCAGCAGCAGCATTCACCATTCTTTTGATCACACCCTAAATAGACCCTCACAGAAGAGGATTTTCAGAACTGCATCAGAAAGTGGCAAGGATGATGGGATAAGTGTGTCTGAAGTGATGGGAGTATTTTGAGAGAGATTAACAGCAATGGGTCTTTACTGTAATTTAAAAATTTTAAACATTCACTGTATTTTTGGTTATCTCTTTGTATATAGTGCACACACATACATACATGCATACATACATACAATTTGTGAATATATGGTACATAGTTTAACTAGAAATAATTATATTTATTAAATGAAAATAATAAAGGGACCATGTTTATATCAATCAGCTTAAGAAATACAATACTATCATTTGAAGGCACCTTTTATACCCTCTCTAATGTGTTCCCTCCTCCCATTTTTAATTATAACTTTATAGTGAGTACATATTACTAAACAGTTTATTAGTTATAGGTTTCCCCACCTTTATATAAAGTTATATTCTCTGTATCCTTTTGAGACTTTTTCTTGAGACAGAGTCTCCCTTTATAGTTCAGGCTGGCCCTGAGCTCACTACATAGCCCAAGGAAGCCTCAAACTTAGCAATCCTCCTGCCTCTGCCTCCTGAGTGCTGGGATTACAGGCTTGAGCCACCACACCCGACATCTTTGAGACTTTCTTTTTGCACATAATATATCTGAGACTCATCCATTTTGATGTAAACATTTCTATTCCATTCCAGCAGAACAGAATCTTAATTTAGAGCTAAACTTCGATTCATTGTAGGAGGAAAAAAATACTACAGATTTTAGAAATTCAGTGACAATTCCCAAACTTCCTTCATTAGTATCTCTGGTTATCTTCACCCATCTTTATGACAAGAAGTAATAGAGCTAATAATACAAAACAAATTGCCTAGTAATACCTGATATTAGCAAAATGCACTCTATTTTCTATCAAGCTTACTTGAGCCTCACGACCCCCAAGAATGGAGTCATGCCCTAAATGTCCATTTTGACAGGTGAGGGAATTCAACTTTGGGGGATTATGGGATATTACTAGGAGCTCCCTCATGTGGCTGGGAGGAACAACATCTGTTATTTTCCTGTCCCCTCTGTTGCCAAATGTGAACAAGAAGGGACTAAAAACAAATGATTTGAAAATTTTGTCAACCATTTTCTCTGACATTTCATCATTTGTTTTAACCTCAGTATGAGTACAAAGACAAATACTTTCTGGCTTAATCTCCAAAATGTAAATTCCCCCTTGCTTCTAGCCTTCTAAGGCTTTTGGGAAAATGGCATCATATGTTCAGAACTTTCTACACTATAGGAAAGCACAGGAACGGATGAATCTGCCCCATGTACCTCCCATTTTGGAGTTTTCACGGTTCTTTCACACTTTTTATTTTCTTTCATTCTCCACAACTCAGGTTGCTTCCTAGTTAGCATTGGCTCGTAATAGATCTGGAACTAGCAGAAGTTAAGTGGTTATTCGGGAGGCCTAAGTTATCAGCAGCAAAATTCCTTCTAGACAAAGATCTTATCTCCATATCCAGTCAGCTCCATGAGCACATGCTCTATGTATTTCCAGTCTGACCACCGCTGAGCTCACCTCTCAGATCTATAATTTAAGCAGATCTCTGAGTTCACCATCAGCTGGTCCAAGAGTAGAAATGATTTCCAGTTTATGCTTCTAAATAGAAGGTAAAATGCCCAGTTGGCTCTGAATTCCAAGGCCTGTGTCTTAACTGTGTGCCCTTTAGGAACTTTGGAGATGATGTTTCGTCAATGAAAAGTTGGAACATCCAATTTATATGTCAACTTGAAATTTACGTCTATTTTTTTCCTTTATTGAGTTTATTGGTGCATTATAGGTATACATTATGATCACATTTATCATTGAGAATTTGTACCTATAAAGGTATCTTGATTCTTATTTTTTCCCATTCCACTGCCCTCCCTTCACCCCCCTACTACCACTATATACGTAAGCTTTGTTTCTGTTTCTATCACCAAATTTTTTCTTTCCCTTCTTTGGTTTCCCCTATTTTTTATCACTACCTTTTCACCCAGTTTCTTATTTTGAAATATTTTTATCTACAAAACAATACACTTAAACCAGGCGTGGTGGCTCACACCTGTAATCCCAGCACTCAGGAGGCAGAGACAGGAGGATTGCTGAGTTCCAGGCTTGCCTGGGCTACATAGTGAGCTCAGAGCCAGCCTGAACTACAAAGCTAGACCCTGTCTCAAAAAAAGAAAAAAAAAAACCAATACACTTAAGATATATTAGCTTGTAGTCCTTTCTTGCCTCTTCAGCTTTAATGCTGTACTAGTTTATAGACTTCCCTAGGACTGCCAAGGACGGCTCGGTGTTGGCCCCCAGGTCCCTAATGTTTACCATAATTCTGGGCATTTGGAGAGAACAGAAAGACCCAAGAAACCTGTGACCTGTACCAATTTGTAACCCAGCTGAGACACATTTGATTAAAGTGAACTTCAATATTGAAAAGCATAGACCAGGTATGTTAGCTACTAAGTGAACCTGGCCATCTCCTCATGATCAGAGTCTTGGAGCAGCTACATTATTCTCCCTTCATTCCCAGACACAAATTATGTGAGACATTACGTACTCATGTGCCATTTGCCTGTTGGGGATTTACAAAGATCTTGGCTACTCAAATGTCAGGAGTCTCTTCTGTTATCCATGATATATTCTTTGTAAGGCTGAATGAAAAATATAAGAAAAATAGTTGTACTAGATCATACAGATATGAAAGAAAATACTTCATACATTTAGAACAGTGTTTTCTAACTGGAGGTGATTTTGTCCCCACAGGGTTTTTGACAATATTTAAAGATATTTTGGGGCCTTGGAGTGGGGGGCATGAATGGATCTACTAGGCCAAGGCCATAATGCTGCTAGCCATCCATAGTCCAATAGCAACTATGTTGTTCCAAGTTTTATGACATTCTCACTTCATATCCTCCCTCTCTTCCTTTCTCTGTCTCTGGTAAGTTTTGTCAACTTAAAGCCAAATGATTATCATCTTACTTTCTGCAGAATTTCCTTTGTAGTTTACATAGCATGCTCAGCTTTTTATCGATGACTGAGAAGACAAAAAAATGTAAATCCTTGCTTTTTTGCTAAATCTACAGCTCTGGTAACCCAGAGCTAAATTTTTTCCCCATACTCCTGCCTATTCCCTCTTAATTTTTGATTCTTCCTGTCTTCTTGTGCCTTACATATTTATCTACATGTAACATAATTATTTTAATTATTAACTAAAAACTCCTCCCTTCTCATGAACTTTTTGTTTTCCTCTACAGATTTCTCTCTTTATGGCTTCTATGGCATTTCTTTTCTCATTCTTTCTTCCCAATGAGCTACAGTCCCAGCCCTCTTCTCGTCTTCCTAACTTTAAATG
Organism: Thryonomys swinderianus; assembly: GCA_004025085.1. NCBI lineage: Eukaryota > Metazoa > Chordata > Mammalia > Rodentia > Thryonomyidae > Thryonomys > Thryonomys swinderianus. The sequence goes on from PVIC010028074.1 coordinate 7,174, forward strand.
TAGCTATTTTATGTCTTTCAGATGGTTGCATTATTTTTTATTCCTGCTTGAGGTTTCTCCTGACACTTTCTGAGTTTTTTGCCTCTGAAATTTGAAATTTTATGTGTTTATCTTCAATGGTGATGGTAGTTATTTTCCTTGTTAATTGGGAAATGAGTATACATTTTCTTTTTTTTAAAGTCGGTGTTATTTTAAAAGTCTACATATATGCTATATTTCACAATAAATTTTAATACAATAACAATATGAAATATTTGCAATTATGTCATCTTGTAAAAGTAATTAATAATCATGCATATGTACAGCTGGATATTGTTGAAGAAGAATATAGAACACATTAAAATATGAAAGATAAGCCTATAAGAAAAAAATTTCCTGATCTGGAAGTAACATGTATCAATCACTTGCCTGTGGAAATCATTTTGATGTCCAAACTCGATGCAAATGTCAGAGCAACTGCTTCCCTGCTGCGCGGGGAGTGTGGGCTCCAGCTCCCGGATAGGCACCTCTGCATCAGGGAGCCTGGTCCTGCCTAACACAGAGCCCCTCTCCTTCCTCCCCTTGCTATGTCTTCCCCACACGGAGGCCTGGAGGCATTGTATCGCCTTCCTTCTCCCAGCCCCTGCCACCTACTCATGGCCTCTCTAGAGATAGCACTGAGGACGGGAAGGAAGACCTGCGTGTCTGTCCCAGGGCTCACGAGTCAGTCCTCCCCTTGCCTGGGAGCAGGTGTGGTGACAAGTTCCATGCTGTCCACACAGGTCACAAGAAAGTTAACTCCATGAAGGCAAAGATTCTGCCTATCTTGTTTTCTACTGTATCACTAGTGTCTAAAAGTGCCTGGCACCACTTTGTAGGTGCTTGTGAGCATTTGATGAATACATGGATGACTAACTGGATATAATATATATATATATATATAAAATATATATTATCCATGTATATTTTATATGTATATATATAAATATATATGTAAATATATTTATTTTTTTTCCTATCCCTTTCCTGCTGGAAAGAAAAGGAGTGTCTTCCTATTCTTTCATCTCTTCCTCCCAACCTGTGAGTCTCATTGGACACTCATCTGTGCCACCTGCAGTTATGCCAAAATTTTCTGTTCTCCCACAGAGGATCCCATCCCATTAAACCCTTCTGGCTTTGCTCACTTATGCTCTTTTTGTCTCCCATCCTCTGTGAGAATCCTTAGGTGGTTTTTTGTAATCATCAGTATTCAGATTCTCTTCATTAGAACCTCCTTTATCTTACCTTTGTGATATTTAATAAGTTAAAATATGAATGAGTAGCCTACAGAATGTTCTGGAAGTGTCCAGGTGCTTTTGACCTATGTGATGTCTGCAGGAGCCATCAGTGGGAGAAGCAACACTGGATTCCTCCCAGGACCGGATGATCTTCTTTCTGCCTGACAGGACTGGACAGGTTGAGTCAGGCAGCTGGGAGAGGTAACAACGCTTCCAGGTCCCTGGGGAAGCTGCTTCGTGCTGGATACACTGCCTTCTGCCCCAGACGTCCCACCTGCTCCTCTTTTGGGTAGAATCCTTGCTTTCTGTCCCTCACTTACCCCCAGGTATTTTAATCTTTTTGCTGCTATTGTAAATGACACTGTTTTCTTAATCTTTTTGCTGTTGGATAGCTCATTGTTTGTGTATAGAAGTACCCCAGATTTGGATATGTTGGTTCTGTGTCATGTAACTTTACTAAATTCATTAGCTAACTCTAACAGTTTTCTTATTGTTGTTGTTGAATCTCCAGAATTATGTACACATGTGAGCATGTCACCAGCAAACACATTAATTGTACTTCTTTCTTTCTGATTTGGATGCTTATTTCTCTCCTGATCTCTCTCTTTTGAGCTGGAATCTGTCTTCTCATTCAACAGAACCCGTTCTCAACACCCTTCTAACCTGTATGAACTAAGTAAAACCAGCTGGCTGCCTGCTTCCCTGTGTTCTATCACCTCCAAGGTATATTAACTAGAATACACAAATCCAGTTCAAACTATGTTAAGCCAGAAAGGGAAATTTGTGAAAAGGAATTCAAAAGACTATATGGTAGACAAAGAAGAAGAGAGCATTGTTCTAGACTTGGAAGAGAACGGATGTTCTACCTTCCTGCTTTCTCTTGGCATAGCTGGGGTATTTCCCTCATGCTGCACAGCGGCATCCCCTGCTCCTGGGCCCACAAAACATACTGCATTCTATACAATGTCATCAGTTATGATTCAGCCACCCAAGGCACTGTGACTCCAACTGTCTGTCAGTCTCAAGTCAAAATCACTAGGGCAGAGACTCTTAGTTCAGGTCAGAATGTCACCCTTAGATCAGTTCAACCTGGTCAGATGACCGTGTCGCTGTCCCTGTATCCATACACTCATTCACTCCAGCAGTGTAGCACTTTAAGCATCTACTTCATAAGACAAATAATCAAACAAAAAACACTGTTCCAGGTAGTGAGGATGTGACAGTGACAGACTCAGTCCCTAACCCTACAAAAACTCACATTCCAGTAGGGAAGACAGACCCTAAATATATAACATATCGACAGAGTCATGGATTGTGATAGTGCCATGTGGTGCTGTGAAAATGCGCTGCTGAGCTCCACTGCAGGAGTTGAGGGGACGGGTGCCCCCATCCGTGTGCCTCTGACTTCATCACCACATTCCCGCAGGGACCAATCTGTGTGAGGATCTGCCCTACAGTGATCCTGATGAGTCACATTCTTACAGACATCCCTCCCTTGAGGCAAGGGAGGAGCGATTTGTGATTTGGTTCTAACCAATACAGCCAAGGTGAAGGGATTTTGTAGATATAATTAAGTCCCCAAACAAGTAGATGTTGAATTCATCAAAAGGAAAATTATCCTGGGTGAGCCTGACTTAATTAGGAGGAAGGTTTTTCAAGAGGGACTGGAATCCACCCTGAGGTCAGAGAGTTTCTCCAGCCAGCCTTGAAGAAGGCAGCTACCACACTGTGAGAGGCTTGTGGGGGGGGGGCTCCATGGCCAATAGCAACCGAGAGTGGCCCCTGCTCACAGCCAGCAAGAATGGGGGACCTCGTTCCTACATCTTCAAAGAACTCTTTTCTTCCATCTGTCACCTGGGCCTGGACAAGGATCCTGAGCTCCAGAAAGGAATGCAGCCCAACTAGATGATAGCCTTTAAAGGACCTGAGGAGGGCACCCAGCTAGGCGGGTCTAGACCGGCTCACAGAAACTGAGGGGTACTAAATAATGTTGTTTTGAGCCACCAAGGTTATGACAATTTGTTATGCAGCAGTAAGAAACTAACCCAGGTAGAAAGACCTAGCACTTTCCCTACTGTGCTTTGTCCCAACCGTAACACATGTTCCCCTCGGGGGCTGCCTGACCTTCTCTTTGGCTGCCAGGCTCAAGACTAGGGCTACATGCCAGGCTGGCTAGCATGTGCTGTCCTCACGAGGGAATAAAGTACGAGGATTAGCTAGAAACTACCAACAGAAGCTAGGGGGCAACTGGTAACACCAAAGGAAGTCTAGAGCGGTTGACCATTTAGGTGAATCAGAACACAGGATAAACATGAACTGTTGCCCTGAGGGGGATTTTCTGCACATTTAGTACTCTTGCAAGGGCTCCAGGAAGTGGGGTGGCTCCTAGATAATGCTGGACACAGTTAAAATACCTGAGCTTTCCTGGAAGATGGTACAGAAAGAATAAAAAGGCTCCTTGATCTAGGTGAGATAAAGTGATGGAATTACACAGTCCAGAAAAACTAGCAGAGGATTATGTTGAGTGGGACAGCTCAAAGGACACTACTTTGTCTCTTAAGGAAAATCTAAGCACCACTGACCTGTAAACATGCAACCTCTCATCAGGAACACCAGTGCTGAGACCCAATGCAGCATTATTTCTCATGGACAACACCTGGCCACTTGGTGACATATCAACAGCAGCGGGCCTCTACTATCACAGATAGGCCAGCTGTCTGCAATCGCTGGCACAGAGTCCCTTTCTAAGTACAATTGTGTCTTTCCTCCACATATAGCCTCTGTTGGTAACAACTGGGAGCTTACCCAGACATTACGTCCCATAAAACATACAACACAACATCTCGCCAGAAGGCTTATTTTGCAGAAAAAGAGTGATGGGAGGAGGCCCATGACCATAACATTCACTAGTCATATCATATACGGTAACACCCAGCCTCACAAAACACTAGAATAACCTTCCAGTGACTCAACAGAGGTCCCAGCTCAGAACAACACACTGTAAAAATAGGGTTCCATGTGCAAGCAGTCAAAAAAAGAGAGCTCTCCTACAAAGTGAGACCCTGTCTCAAAAAGCAAAAAAAAAAAAAGAGAGAGAGCTCTCTGTGGTACTATGCCTCTGACAGGAAGAATCCATGGGTCCAGAATGAAGGGCAGAAGCAGAAATGATGTTTATTGCTACCACGTGAAGCGGCCAGTGCAGAAATGAGCTCCAGTTCTGACTTCAGGGCCGGAGGGCCTGGTCCTCTTGCCTTGTCAAGAGACCCATCAAAAGTGCACTGAATATAAGATATGACTGTTGCCACAACAACTTTAATCTTTAATGTCCAGGACCCAACAAGCAGAAGAAGGAATCTCTATAATGGCAGGAAAACTGAACCTGATCACCAGGAAGGAATTAAAACTTTTTTGTACGATGGAGGCAGGTAAGTCTATGTGTGGAATCTTAGCAGTTGACTCAGAGAATTCCCATGGTACCTGAGATGGATGTGGGACACAAGAACTTAGACTCCTTAGAAATGAGGATTTGGTCACATCAAGTCAGCCACCAAGACCGGCTGACGTGTAATTGAGGATGGGACAATTAGAATGAAGAAAAGGATGAGTATTAATTGCATCCTGAGACCAACTGGATGAACCTGGAGTCAGTAGCACTAATTTCCCTTCTCCATGTTTCCCATGGTAAAGAGAGGCCCGCGGGGGTTGTGAAGAAACTACTGCCTGAACTCACATGGAAAAGAAATCTGTGCAGAACAGGGAGCCGACCTGGTGCTGTGGTCACTGAGGACTGTGCTGTGGCTTGAATGTGTCCTCCTGAAACCGTTGAAAATGTCATCCCTGATCAAGCGTTGGGAGATGGCAATGATGGAGGCTGTTCTATCATTATGAATGGACCAGGGTCTGCTCTACTGTGACAGGGCTTCAGACTGCAAGTGGCACCTTCTGCTTTCTCTCGTGCCTTGTCTTTGTGCTTCATCTATGGAGTGATGAGACACAAGGCCTTGGATGGGAAGCTGAGGCAGAAGGATCACAAGTCTAAGCCCAGCCCTTGCAATTTAGCTACTGAACAAGACTCTACCTTAAAGTAAAGACAGGGCTAGAGATGTGGCTCAGTGTCGAGGCTCAGTGAGACAGTCTGTGTCCTTGTTACAGCAGCACAACGAGGCATAAGGAAGGCTGATATAACAAAGTACTGCAAGCTGAGTGGCTTAAATGTACAGCTGGAGAAGCCAGGAATTCCCACAGTTCTAGAATTGGTGGGGTGGGTCAAGACGCTGCCAGATTCCATGTCTGTTTTGCAGGGAAGGCTGCTGGTTGTGCAGAGGGCTTCCTTCTTGCTGCAGCCTCACATCGCGAAGTGAAAGAGACAGCACGGATCTCTTCCTCTTCTTATAAGGCTACTAATCCCATCACAGGAGCTCTACCTCATGGCTTTATTTGAACCTAATGATCTCAGAAGAGCTCAAGGCCAGATGCCATTGCACCAGGGAAAAGAGCTTCCACATATGAATGGGGGGGCACACAAACATTCGGTCCACAGCACTTGGAAACCAGAAAAAGTGCTTCTCAGATGTCACACTACAGGAAGCCTATGTGATTCCTGGTCCCGGCTGCTGGGCTCCCTTCCAGGGCCAACACAGCTCCAGTCCTAGTGAAAGCTTGTTTCTACTGGGTGCAGGACTCCTGCAGTTGGAGGCTTGGGTTTGACGAGTCCCTCCAGGCCCAGCCCAAACTGTCTCAGAGCTGCCCAGCTTCTTCTCTTCTTCCTGCCCAGCTCTGCTGCCTTCCGTGGCACCCCCTTAGCAGATGTCAGACCCGTGCTTGTGGTTCCCTCATACTCTTTACCCTTCACAGGCAACCCCTCCCAATTAGTCTCTTGTGCATCTAATTCCACCAGTCAAGAATTTTTAAATTCCCCAAAATATATAGCATGTCAGAGGCCACAAAAAATCCTGCGGTGGAGACTCAGGGAGGGGGACTACTTGACACAGGGAATTTGGAGGAGCCACTGACGAGGTTTGATCCCAGCTTCTGAGAGAGCAGTGGGGTGGTGGGGACGTGAAGAAGGGGACGGAAGGCAAGAGCTATGCAGAGAGCCGAGGAGTGGGCGCAGGCAGAGCGGGAAGGGCAGGAGGGCAGGGAAAAGAAGGTGGCAAGAACAGGGAAAGGTTGTACAAAACAAAACCTGCTTTCCCTTATTTGTATCAGGCTCACAGAGCAGGAGACTGTTTGTGCAGCTCACAAAATTCTAGGGTCTGGATTTCACCATTCTAGATTCAGAAGCTCAGTGTTTTCTTCTGCTGAGAAGAGATCAGACAACCAAAACAACTCTCACACTAACCACACCTTGTACAATCTGATGTCAGCCCCAGCAGTGCACATGGAAAGGCCAAAGCATTAGCTGATCAAAATACTCTTGCACTGTAGTGGAAACTGCTCAGGGAGGTGAAGGTTAATCCTAGGGTTTTGTGTGTGTGTGTGTTGTTTTGTTTGTTGAGGTACTGGGAAATGAACCCAGAGCATTTGCACTGAGCTACATCCTCAATCCTTTTTATTTTTTAAATTGAGACAGAATTGTCCAGGCTGGACTTGAACTTGCAGCCTTCCTGCCTGAGCATCCCCAAGCACTGGAGTTACCCTGTGCACTACGATGCTTGGCTCCTGGGGTTGTTTTGCTTAGCAGCTCCAAGCAGATGAAATCCTCCCTCGTTTTCCATGATGGTGTTTTTTCCAGACTCCACACAGGTCAGGCCCACACTTCTGTTGACAGTCTTCAGACAGAGCATGATGCATCTGTTTCATTTGAAATGTTCTGATTCTAAACTTACTCTCTAGGTTATTGTGATGGAAGCTGGGAAATTCCTCTAACTTCAGTGGTACATTTCTTGGGCGAAAAGTTTTAAACTATATATAATAGTAATTAGTAGTAGGCAAATAATAGTAATTATTGAAAAAAGGGAAATGAAAAGTAAAAATCCTGTCTCACCTTTCCCACTTCCTAATCCCAACCCTTCCTCATTCCTAATCCCTACTGAAAATAAGTCATTCACAGTTTCTTCTGTATAAATCCCTCCATGATCTACACTCATACACATACACACACACACACAGATGCTTATGTGCATGTTTATATTTACAGTGCATTTCCCCAAAACAAATATACTATCTTAAACATTTCTGACATCACTTCTTTTGGACATATTTTATTATTTTAAAATAAATTAACCTAGACACCACTACTTTCCATTGACCCACAAATTTGAACATCAGAATCAAAACTAACATTAATTACTATCTTTATATTTTAATATGATAAAATTCTTCTTTCTCTTTACTTTTTGGGTTTTTTTTGACTATTTTCATATCTGACTTCCATATAGATTTTAAACACAATTCTTTAGCCAAGTTCAAAAAAACAAAAGGTTGAAAGAGGGAATAAATTTACATTTTGAGTGGGATTGCACTGAAATTATATTGATATCTACACATCATTTTGTTTTGTTATCATGGAATACAGTTTAGCCAAACAAATATTTTACTAGTAGTGATATAGTGAAAATAGAACAAAATCAACATATGAGAGTGTTATGAGTGTGTAGAAAAAAGAAAGAGAAGTACATTGCTCTCCTTGACACTTGATTTCTGCATTCAAATTCATCTCCTACACCTGTCACGATGACACACATCTGTCATCTCAGCTACTCAGGAGGCTGGGCCAAAAGGATCACAAGTTGGAGGCCAGTCTGTGCAACTTAGTGAGACTCTCTGTCAGACAGACAGATATGGGGTTGGTAGAGGGCCTCTGGGTTCAATCTCCAGTAAAAAAAAAGAAAGAAAGAAAGAAAGAAAGAAAGAAAGAAAGAAAGAAAGAAAGAAAGAAAGAAAGAAAGAAAGAAAGAAAGAAAGAAAGAAAGAAATCTATTTCATACTCATTAACTTCATAATCTTGTTCTGACTTTAGAAGCTTCTCAAACTCTGCCTAACTGACCTTTTCTTTGTTTAAATTTTTTTCTGTTTTATACTACCTCAGATAATTGGGCATAGTGGCAAAAGCCTGTGGTCCCAGGCATTTTATCTTTTTTCAACACACTCATAACACTGTCATATGTTGAGTGACCGAAGCAGAAGGATCCCAATTTTGAGTCCAACCTGGGTAATTTAGAAACTTAGTGAGATCCTGTCTCAAAATAAAACATAAAAAGGGCTAGGCATGTAACTTATTTCATAGACCAGTTTTAAAAAAAGAAAGAACTCCCAGCTAAACATCACCAATTTCTTCAATAACTCAACTTTCCAAGATTTTCTAGTGGGTTTCTCCATCTGTTCCTTTTCTCTTATAGACATTGACCTCTTTAACTGTGGTGCCTAGAATGCAATGCAGTAGGTCCTTGGAATATAAGGATCTTGGAATATTAAATTAGCAGTTTCAAGAATTTGTATGTTTCGTGAGATAATTTTCTTGAGACCACAAACTGTGCTTTAGTGGAAGAGTGCATATATCCATCTTTATAGGCATTCATCATGGACATTTTTGCAGAAATAATCGCTAAATGAGTCTGATTCTCAGTCATCGTACAGAAGCCAGCATCACTGTCCCCAAAGGTATACACTCTTCTTGTAAAGCAGTTGTGTGAAGATTCTATGTTAGGGAGGCCAACAAATACTTGGCTTTTCCTTATAGCTCTGTTGAAGTATAAATGATGTACAATCACTGAGTAATTTTAACTGTACAATTTGCTGAGCCTTTGTACATGTAAAAACCCAGGAAACCACGACAACAAAAGTTATGTTCATACCCACCATGTCCCTTTATAAACCTTTCCTCACTCTCCTGTGTGTCATTCTATCCTGGATCTAAACCTGTCCCTAGAGATTACTTTGCATTATTTAGAACTTTACACAGAGGAGGTCAAATCTATCTTCTCTTTTGTCTGACTTTTCATTCCCTATAATTATTTTGAAATTAATCCATGTCATTGCATACATTGATACTTCGCTGCTATTATTCTCACATAGTATTCCATTCTATGGATGTGGCACATTTTGTCTACCCATTCTCCTGCTGGCAGAAATTAGGTTTGTTTTCAGTTTACTGATGTTACAAATAGAGCTGCTACAAACATTTGTTTGTGAAGAAATACCTCTCATTTCCACTGAGTGACTATTTAGGAATGGAATAGAAGAATCAAATGAGAGATCTGTGCTTAACCTTTTCAGAAACTGCCGATCTGTTTTTCAAAAACGGTTGTGTCATTTCACATTGTCAGCAAAAATGAATGAGAATGACCAGAGCATTTATGATCACAAACACTGCGTATGATCTGTCCTTTAATTCAACCCATTCTGGAGTGTGTGAAGTGGCAGCATGTTAGTTACTTTATTTTGTTCCCCTGATGACAATAATGTTATGTATATTTGTCAGCTATTTATCTTGTTCAAATTTTTATCAATAATGCCTTGCCTTTCTTATTATTATTGAATTATAGGAGTCCTTCATATATTATAAATACAAATCATGTCTTAGAAATATGCCTTGTAAATATTCTCTCTTTGACTACCTTTCTCACATTTGATCAACAGTCCATTTTGAAAAGCAACTTTTAAATTTTGTTAAAGTCTGATTTATTATGTTCTGTACTTTGTGCATTTTGTGTCCTATTTAACTTATATTCAAAACCTCACATCATCTAGATTTTGTATCTAGAATTTTTATAGTTTCATCACCTATACTCATGTGCATGATCTATTTTAAGCTGATTTTTAGACATGGTAGGATATGACACTTCCGTTATTGAGAAGTCCATCTCTGTTATGAGATGTCCTTCTGTTATTGCTGCCTCCTCCTCCTCTTCTTCCTTCTCCATCCTTACACATAATTGAATAGTTCTAGCACTATTTATTGAAAAGATTACAGTCTTAGTTACTTTTCCTGACACTGAGACAAAAAATACTCAACACACACAAGTTAAACAAAGAAAGGTTTATTTTAGCTGACAGTTTGTAGAGACTTCAGTCTATAGTCTTCTGGCTCTAAGGCAGGGTGGCATGGCATTGCAGAGGAGAAAGAGTTCATGACAAAGCAGGAAGAAGCAGCAAGCAACAACCAAGAGCAGCAGCAGCAGCAAGCTTGCCTTCCTTCTCTCCTTTTTGTTCTATCCAGGATATAAATCTATGGATTGATCCCAACCATACCCAGGATAGGGCTTCTATTATCCAGACTCTTAGTCCCAGCATCACACCCATAATCCATATTCATATAGTCTAATGCAGCCATCTTCAAAACTCCTCACCTATGACCACATGAGGCTTTAAGGAGCATCTAGATACAGACTATAACAATGATTTCACCTATTGAACTACCTTGGCATATTTGTTGAAAATCAAGTGCCTAATGTGAGTCGATTTCCAAAATTTTCTGTTTTATCGTTCTGTATACTTATCTTGATGCCAAAATTACCCTACTTATTGATTACCGATACTTTAGAATAAGACTTAAAATCATAAAGTGTAAAAATCCTTCACATTTGTTGTTTTTAAAAGTTGTTTGGGGGGCTGAAGATTTAGCTTAGTGGTTCCGACACCTGCTTCTCAAGTGCAAGGTCCTGAGTTCGATCCTGGAAACCACAAACAATGCTGGGCGTGGTGACTCATGCCCACAAGCAATCAATACCACATACCACAGTGCCGGGCATGGTGGTTCACGCCTGTCATCCCAGCACTCGGGAAGCAGAGACAGGAGGATTGCTGAGTTCGAGGTTTGCTTGGGCTACATAGTGAGCTCAGGGCCAGCCTGAACTACAAAGCGAGACCCTGTTTCAAAAAAAAAAAAAAAAAGTTTTTTGGGCATTCTAGATTCCCTGTGTTTCCATATAAATTTTAGAATAAGATTGCCAATTTCTGTTTTTAAAAAGCTCAGCAGGATTTAATTTAGATTGCATTTAATTTAGAAATTATTTGGTGATTTATTTTTTTTGAGACAGGGTCTCGCTTTGTAGTTCAGGCTGGCCTTGAGCGCACTATGTAGCCCAGGCAAACCTCAAACTCAGCAATCTTCCTTCCTCTGCCTCCCGAGTGCTGGGATGACAGGCGTGAGCCACCAGGCCCAGCACTGTGGTATGTGGTATTGATTGCTGGTGGGCGTGAGTCACCACGCCCAACATTGTATGTGGTTACTGGGGATAGAACTCAGGACCTTGCACTTGCGAGGCAGGTGCCGGAACCACTGAGCTAAATCTTGGTGATTATTAATGTCTTAACAATATTGAGTCTTCCAATCAAATAACATGGTATTTCTTTCACTTATTTACATATTTGTTTTCTCTCAACAATGGTTATATTTTTCAGAAAACAAATCTTACATGTCTGTTACCAACTTTATTCTGAAATGTATCATATTTTTATGCTCTTATAGACTGTATTCTTTTAAAATTTCTATTTCCTGCTGTTATTCTGCTGATTTGGAGATTGACATTGATCTTTTAAATGTTAAGACAACTTTCCATTCATAGGACCAACCCTATTCTGTTGTGATGTCAAAATATACAGAAAGTCTTTTGGATTATCTTTATTTTATACTTTCCTTTGTTCTCCTTTATTGGAATATTAGTCATACCTTTTTGTGCTTATTTTTAGCTTATTTGCTTTAGGTTTCCAGTACATACCTTTGGCTTAATATCATCTACCATCAAGCTGTACTACATCATGCGGAGTGGAGAAACATCACAATACCAAACATCCATTTCTTTTTTGAGCTTTTATTCTGTTATCCAACATTTTATATTTAAATTTTTTTGTAATCCACAGTGTGTTATTTTTGCTTTGAATAGTCAATGGCATTTTAAGGAGATTATTAAAATAAAAATGAATATTTTCATATTTACCAACATACTAATAATTTCTGATATTTTCTATGCTTTTGTGTAGATCCAAGTTTCTGTGCATTGTTAATTCCCTTCTGCCTTAACATTTACTATAGTTCAGGTCTGTACTACAACCATGCTAATTCTATATATCTGTAAAGATTTTGTTTTGGTTTACTTTCAAAAGATTTTTTACTACCTATAAGACTCTAGATTAAAATATTCTTAAATAATTCAGTACTTAAAATATGTTTCTCCATTGTCTTCTGGCCTACATTTTTTTGAACAGAAGTTTAAGAAATTCTTATCTTTGTCTTTTCTTATGTAATGCCTTTTCACCTTTGCAGCTTCTAAAATATTATTTATATTATTGTTTTTAAGTCAAATGATTATGAAGTGTTGTTACTATTTCATTGAGTTGCTTACATCTCTGAACTTACAGTTTTCATCAGGCTTATAAATTTTACAATGATTCTATTTTCATAGGCTTTTTTCCCATCTCGCTTTTCTCCTTCAGAGACTTCAAGTACATTTATTTTAGGCAGCTAGAAATTCTGCCACACTTCACTGATGCTCTATTTTTTTTATTTTTCTCTGTGTTTCATTTTCAATAAATTTTATTACTATGTCTTCAAGTCCACCGATTGCTAGGACCTGAATGATGTGTTCTTGAAATTTGTATGTTAAAAAACCTCGTCACAGTGCAACAGGAGTAAGAGGTGCTAAGTCATGAAGTGCTCATGAGAGAGAGATTATGACCCTTAAAATCAGTCCCAGAGAGCTGACTGCTTCTACTACCTGAGGATACAGAACAGCACCACCTATGAATGACAGAGTCCTCACCAAACATGAAATTTGTTGATACCTTGACCTTAGACTTCTTAGCCTCAGAAGAGTTAAAAAATAATTTTCTTTTGTTTATAAACCACCTAGTTTAAGGTATTTTTCTTCTAGCATAGTGAATGAACTAAGATATCAGCCTTTTCTCCTGCAATATCTAATCATTTTTAATCCAAAGTAATTTGATTTTCATCTCAGACATTATTTTTAATCTCTAAAAGTTTAATTTCTGTCTTTTTTATATCATCCACGTCCCTCCTTAACATACTTGTTTCTGTCAACTTTCTTGGACATCTGGAATAAATTAAAAGGATGATTCTAATGTCTTCCTACTAAATATACCCTCAGAATCAACATGGTGGTTGTTTTTTCTCATGCTGTGTTTCCATTTCCTGCTTCTTTGCATATCTGGCAAGTTTTGATTGGATGCTAGATATTGTGAATTTTACTTTGTTATGTTCTGAATATTCTGGTTATTATTTTTAATATTGTTGACTTTTGTTTGGGGGTATGATTAAGTTAGTTGAAAATGGCTTGGTATTTTCAAGTCTTGTTTTTAAACTCATCCAAAAAGACCTTGCAGCTTATAAGGTAGGCCTAATTTTGCTCTGTTTTTAAAGAAGTATCTTCCAAGTACTTTGCCCAATGTTCAATATATCAAAATGTTTCCACTTTGATGAGAACAGATACTGTCCCCAGTCCCATGCAATCTCCACAGATTGTGAATTTTATGCTCTTTGAGTGACATTTTCCATAAACATGGGTTATTTCTTCACATGCATGGACCAATCAATATTTAGCTGGTGACTCAAGGGTTATATCCTCAAGACCTCTGGGATTCTTTTTCCATGTAGCTCTCTTCTCTCTGATGCTACCCTCCCTGAAAATCAGGTTATCTTCACCTGTTCAACCTTACAATTCCTTCTGCTCAATTTAGGCTGAGCGTTAGGAGCCACCTGAATTCTCCTGCCCACTTTGTGGCCTGAACTCCTTTTCCAGGTGGTACACTGGGCACATGGAATGATCACTCTTTTTTTTTTTTTGAGACAAGGTCTCACTTTGTAGTTGAGGCTGGCCCTGAGCTCACTGATCACTCTTTTTATTACACCTGTTCAGTGATCATTGCTCTGTGATGCCTATCATCCAGTGACCAGAAAACACTGTCTCACATATTTTTCTCATAGTTTTAGTTGTTCAGGGTAAGAAAATAAATCTGGGTCCTTTTTAATTTATCTTTAAAAGAAATTTCCCATATATTCAAGCCACTCACTTTTCTGCTTTCCCTTTAGTATAGAGAAAAATTGCTTTGCTCTTTTTATAAGCTAATTTTACTGAGCTTGCAGTCTATAACAACTATAAGATTTTCATTTTATTGTTCAATTCATGATAAGTAAAGTCTCCTTAATCTTAGGCTTGTATGAGCAATTGATCAACCGCCTCATCTTTATTCTGTTATATTCCTTCATATTAATTTTAGTCCTTGGGTGGTTTTGAATTTTGCTTCTGTCATCCATTCAATTGTCTCTCAAATTTATAAAATAAATAATTATCAGTGCCGAGTATGTGTCTAACATTGCTCTAGATGAAGTGAGATCTACAAACACAGGTTTCGTTCTTGTGGAGCTTTCAGCGTGGATTTTGGAGGCACACAAATACACAGTGTACAACAGATGGTGGTCCATGCTATGACATAATAAACCTGAACAACCAAGTTAAAGGAGTGGCTGCCTTGTCTTGGATTTTCAGAGTTCTCTGTATGTGTTCTCAGTTGCACACAGCAGAAAACATGGATGAACACTTTAAGGAAAAAGACATTCCTCATAAAAGGTTCAGGTTGCTACGTGGAACAGCACTAATTCAGAGGCTGTAGAGCCAGCTCCAGAAGGACCTAAAGGAGGCAAAATACTACCATAAAATCGCACGGTAGTCTGTGCATCAGCTCACCAACAGCCAGCCACAGCTACAGTTTACAGTACCACCGATAACAACCATCATCCACTGACATTCCATGGGGCTTCTGAGGGCACAGAACTGTAAATGGCCTTGCCCTTGTGCACCATCCTCTTAAAGTCCGGGGTCAGGAACTTCCAGGGTATTCCTGAGTCAGGTGCCTGTTTCGATTTCTAGAATAAAAGACAGTGTCTTCCCTTTGGGAGTCTCTGTAGTGGGGACCAGCAATGTTCATTGGGCAGATAATAATGTCTTTTTTTTTTTTTTTTGCTTTTTGAGACAGGGTCTCGCTTTGTAGTTCAGGCTGGCCCTGAGCTCGCTATGGTGTCCAGGCAAGCCGCCGCGAACTCATCAATCCTCCTGTCTCTGCCTCCCGAGTGCTGGGATTACAGGCGTGAGCCTTTTTTTTTTTTTTTTTTTTTTTTTGAGACAGGGTCTTGCTTTGTAGTTCAGGCTGGCCCTGAGCTCACTATGGAGCCCAGGCAAGCCTCGAACTCAGCAATCCTCCTGTCTCTGCCTCCTGAGTGCTGGGATTACAGGCATGAGCCACCATGCTGGGCACTGTGGTATGTAGTGTTGATTGCTGGTGGGCGTGAGTCACCACGCCCAGCACTGTATGTGGTTACTGGGATCGAACTCAGGACCTTGGATTTGTGAGGCAGGCGCCAGAACCACTGAGCTAGATCTCTGGCCAATAATGTCTTTTTAAAAAGTGACATTTAAGACAAAGAAAAGGCAGCCCCATACTGATACCTAGAACCACATTTTAGAACAAGAGAATGGTAGGCACAAGGACACTAAACCAGAAATAAGCTTGGTGTTTTCAGGGAACATCAAGTATCTGGTGGCTGGAATATAGGAGACAAGAGGAAAGAGTCAGCAGATGAAATTCAAGAGGTAGCAGAGGTCAGACATAAAGAACATTAAAAACCATGGGGAAAGATTTGCATGGGACTTTTATCACCTGAGGAAATCAGTGAAGAACTGAAAGACTGTACATAAGGAGAGAATACAACTCCTTCTAGTGTCATTTCTTAAAATTTTAAATGAAATTTTTACATTTTATTATACATTATGGAAATGTTAAAAATATTTTAAAAACTCATACTATTGATCCTATTTTCAGTTCTACCTATTTCCTTAGACTCTTTCTATGTGGATACCTATTTTTATATCACTGTTCATTTTACACATATCTTTATATTTTGTTCTTTTCAACTATATTTGTTATATATTGTTCACTATATGTTATACACTGTAGGTTGTGCATTGCCCAACATGAGGAATAATCCTGCATTAGAAATTTGCCTTCGCCAGGCGTGGTGGCTCACACCTGTCATCCCAGCACTCGGGAGGCAGAGACAGGAGGAT
>PVIC010028075.1:0-23406 GCA_004025085.1 Thryonomys swinderianus
GAACCCCACAACAGCCAAGGCTTTTCATCTGGGAGCAATCCCAGATCTTACTGCAAGGCCAGCTGTTGCAGGATAAGAGGTGACATTTTCCTTCCAGAAGGTAAAGAAAAGAGAAACAAATTGCTCTGGAGTGTCTCTGGCTGGCTGTCAATAGCCAGTCTTTCTTTCTTGTTTCCCAGGCTATGGCCACGTGGTCTATTTAGGAAGAACATAATACTGCCTATTATATGTGGAGCATGCAGTACTAGAAGAAATCCACTGGGAACATGAGAGAAGAAAAATCTAGAGGTTTTCCCCTTACTATCAAGACATTTGGGGAAGAAAATCCTCTACCAGACAGTTGCTTGATGAGTGTGGAATTTGTATGTGTGAGAGTAGAAAGTTCTATTGGATGTCTGAGGTTTTCTTTCTCTACTTTATTATAGACTCACCTACTTAATCACCACTAGCACAGTGTTTTCCTTCAGGGCAGCGTGAGTTCTGACAGACTCTAAGACCCAGCACTTCCTTTAATGCCAACATTTCTCATTAGTTAGAGACATCAACTAATTTGGTGTCTCTCACTTCCTATGTGTCACAGTTAAGATGACAGTTTAGTTTTCTGCAGCTACATTTTTAATGGTTGCTTCTGGACATTCTGTCACCAGTAAATTCACTCCCAGTGTAGGTCGCTCGTTTTTTGAGATGACTAATTCACTTCTGGTTTTAGTCATTTCTCCTTCCATCCTGGAAGAACTATTTAGGTTCCCTGGTTGTAGCCTCTATCAGTGACTTACAGACTTTTAAAAAATTTTTTTGACTTGTATGTGGAGTGTATTTGTTTTGGGAAGAAGCAGCATAGTTAGGCTCTTAGTATTTATAACACACTGTCATCTTTACCTCTCTGCACTGATTCTGAATATTGAAAATACTTTAAATTTCAATATTAATTTTTTGTACATAGTATTTGTGTCTTTCACATAAAATATGCTTATTATCATATGTAAGGGATATAAATATTGGATCTTTCAAAATGAGGCATTTCTTCCATTTTTATCATTTGAGGAAAATGTGCTCTTTCTGAGGAATGATTCCATTATAAATAGGGCTCATTTTCATTTTTCTAATAAACCATGCCAACAAAGTGTGGGAATAACAATACCAGCTAATTTATTTTTGAACTATTTTTGCAGAGAAGTGGAGTTTATAAGGCACAGATGATCTTACTCATATTTCACAAGCCTTAAATAAGGCAGGAAGCACTCATTTCCTCTTTCTTGTACTCGTCCAGCAAATGCATTTTAACCACTCATGGGGAGGGGCTGTCGATTTCGTGGGGGGGGGGCGAGGCAGATCTGGACCCATCCCCCTGGGATTTCCAGGCCCGTGGGAGCACGTGTTATTAACACCCTGCTGCTGGGCCACCCAGGGTGCAGGCTGATTTGCCTGTGTAACTGAAGGTGTCTGAGATCCCGCTCATACGTCGCTGCCGATTTGTCAGAGGAAAGAGCCCAGTGAGGAAGCCTCTCTCTAGGCTGCCTCACCTGAACAAGCAGGGCCCAGCCAGCACCTGTGTGTGGGCATCCGGGAAGCAATTCCTTCTGAGTATGGAGTTCTCTGGCAAAGGGCCCGAAGGGTGAGACCTTATGGTTCGGATTTATTTGATTCAGTGTGTAGGATGTGTGAGGACCAGAGCTGAGACTTGGTGTGTGCATAGACCACGCATCTCATTTCTTTGTACCCGCCCCGCACAGACCTTCGCACTTGCTCCTCTGCATGAGCGGAGGTGCTATCAGTTACCCTTGGTATACCAAGGGAGTTGGAGGCAGCTGAGACTGCCAGGCCCTGCTGGGATGGGGGCACCCATCCTCCGCAAGGGCTTCCCTTCGGGGTCTTGTTGGGGTGTCCCTAAAGTTCGGTCAAAGTCTAATTAGTTTATAATTTAAGAGGACTGCAAACAGTATCAACTGGAAGGATGCAGTGGGACTCAGTGGGGCAGGAAGTGTATTTATAGCTTATACCCTTCTAATCCTTATGCATTGTCCTCAGCCTTGCAAACACGCATTGAGGACTACAGAGAGAGTGGAGTTAAAGGGAAGGTCCAGCTTCCACACATTCAGTCAGAATACCAAATTTCTGATGATTTCTTTTTTTTTTTTTTTTTTTTGAGACAGGGTCTCGCTTTGTAGTTCAGGCTGGTCCTGAGCTCACTATGGTGCCCAGGCAAGCCTCGAACTCAGCAATCCTCCTGCCTCTGCCTCCCGAGTGCTGGGATGACAGGCGTGAGCCACCATGCCCGGCCCTGTGGTATGTGGTATTGATTGCTGGTGGGCATGAGTCTGCATGCCCAGCATTGTATGTGGTTACCGGGGATCGAACTCAGGACCTTGCGCTTGCAAGGCAGGCGCCAGAACCACTGAGCTAACCCTCCGGCCCTGATGATTTCTTTTTGTGGGACAAGAGTCTACAAAGACTTTACCAGCTGTACAACTCTGGGAAAATGACTTGAATACTCAGAGCCATTTTCTCTCCTCAAAATGGTGAAAGCAGTGGCACCTTGAGTCCTTGCCACTTAGTAAGCCCCTCCAGGAGGGCTGTTGTCCATTTTGTACCCTGTGCTTTGTCTTGGCTGCATTTCAGTTGGCCTCTCCCTTCTGCAAGGGTCCCTGGACTTTGCTTAGTCCCAAGCTCAACATGAAAGATTGAACTATATCCTGCATCGGGCTCTCCTGGGGAGGCCTGGACTCAGACAGACCCTTTTCCGGTCAGGCCTCAGTGCTCATTCCCTCTTGTTTTTCTTTATTCTCCAAAGCCTCTGTTTATCTCTGCTCATCTTTACCTTCCACTACTCTGTCAGAGTCACCCCTTATCTGTTAGATTTTGGGTCACCAGAGGCCCTCATGCTGAGTGTCTTCCATTTCCCTACTTCATAGTAACCTTGAACAAAAATTTCTAAGTATGGAACTGCTTCTTCTTTGGCAGCACTTAATAAACAAACAAACAAACAAACAAACAAACAAACAAACATTAGATAGTAACTACCAACAGTCTTTTTTTTTTTTTTTAAATCAGTTTGCCAGTTTTAACTAGTTACCCAGACTGAAAAAGAAAAATCTAGGGGTACAAATGTGGGAGTTGATTGGCTTCTGTTTGAGGGCATCTGCTACACCACAATTGGGATTGCTTAAGGCCAAGCCCTTCTTCTGAGTACCTTTCAGGGCACCTATTCGCACCTTCAGCCACTAACTGTTTTCCAGCAACAGACAAAGACAGTCTAGAGTGCTTTACTGGACAGGCAGTTCCCACTCTGCTTCTTCTCAGTTCTGGTTTTGAACTGGAAATATGCTTCTCTTTCATTCACTGCCAAGACGAGGTGCATGGAAGTCTCTACAGAACAGAGATGACCAGCTGCTGCAGGTCAGGGCTGGAGACAAGACAAACCACCTGCAACAAACCACCTGCAAACAAACCACCTGCAACAAACCACCCGCAACAAACCACCTGCAACAAACCACCTGCAACAAACCACCTGCAACAAACCACCCGCAACAAACCACCTGCAACAAACCACCCGCAACAAATCACCTGCAACAAACCACCTGCAACAAACTACCTGCAACACTGTGCTAACAGAGAAGGTAAGCGCATGACCAGTTCCAGATTGTGCATTCTAGTTTCTCCTCACTGGCCTTCCTGGTCTCTCCCACATTTCCTTTCCTTTCTCTCCCTCTTTTGACTCTTCTCCTGCCAAATATCACCCGCCTCTGGCTGAGTCTACACGCCTGGCCTACAAGATTTCCTTATAACCTTTCAGCTTCTAGGTAGCAGAAATGGCAAACATGTTAGGTCTATCTAAGTAAAATCTACCCCTACCGCATCCACCAATGGCTCCTCCTACTAGTTTTTCATCCAGTGACCACACCCTGCTCCTTGCTATAAATATTTGGACTACATTTAGAATGAAGCCCGGTTCTATGCTGTATGGTTCCTGAAGAAAATTCATTTGAACCACTTTACTATCCACCTCTGGTTTTCTTTTCTTTTTGTTTTTTAGTTTTTTCAGACAGGGTCTCGCTTTATAGTTCAGGCTGGCCCTGAGCTCACTATGTAGCCCAGGCAAACCTGAAACTCAGCAATCCTCCTGCCTCTGCCTCCTAAGTGCTGGGATGACAGATGTGAGCCACCATGCCTGGCACTGTGGTGTGTGGTACTGAATGCTGGTGGGTATGAGTTACCACGCTCAGTATTGTTGTATGAAGTTACCGAGGATTGAAACAGGGAACTTGTGCTTGCTAGGCAGCACTGAGCTAAATCTCTGGCCTTCTTATTCTTCTTCTTTTTTTTTTTTTTTTTTTTTGAGACAGAGTCTTGCTTTGTAGTTCAGGCTGGCCCTGAGCCCACTATATAGCCTGGGCAAGCCTGTAATTTAGCAATCTTCCTGCCTCTGCCTCCTGAGTGCTGGGATTACAGGTGTGAGCCACAACGCCTGGCCTAGTTTTCTTTTTAATGCTACAGTAAAAGTGTTACAAACGATTTTGTTTTGCTGAGCAGCTAGCTTTCTTTTAATTGTATTTATTCCATTCGATTCAATTTTTTTCTTTTAAAAAGAATTCCATCCTCTCTGATAATAAAAACAATTAGACGATTTTTGACCACCTAGCTAAATTTTTCTTGCTTGAAGCAAGATTTCAGAGAAACTGTGTCCCCAGAATAATGAGAAGGTTGCATTTATAGTTTAAATTATTACATAGCCACTGACAGTCCTGTTTTGACTTAATGTCTTGCCTCTGATAATAGGGAAAAGAGGATCACAGCTTATCTTAGGCTGTAAGGCTTTGGAATGGGCTGTAATTCAAGGCTTATCTCAGGGAATGCTTGGCTTTTAAACATGTAAATCTTTCCTGCCACCCTCTGACATTTGACTGGGGTAAGCTAAGGATAAAGATGTCAGTTTTATTTTCTTGGGACATCATATCAGCCGTCAGACTAAATGCAAAATGATCAGAGATTCTCCAAAGAACGTTGGTGCATATTTGGGAGGAGTGGAGCATTGCAGTGAGAATA
Source organism: Thryonomys swinderianus (assembly GCA_004025085.1). Lineage (NCBI taxonomy): Eukaryota > Metazoa > Chordata > Mammalia > Rodentia > Thryonomyidae > Thryonomys > Thryonomys swinderianus. Next base: position 5,044 of record PVIC010028075.1, read on the forward strand.
TATTGCTCTAGCAAACTGTGGGTATATTCAGAGATTGAGGCAAGGGCAAGTTATTAAAGACAAAAATGAGGACTATTATTGCACTGGATATTTTGAAACAGTAATCCCTGGGCATGATGATTAGTAGCAAAGCTGTGTCAGTTTGAGATTGTCCCTGTAAAAGCAATTTTTTGTATAGGGTTGTGGTAGCTGCTATTCAAGCTTGCACTTCTGGCATTGAATTGTGATAATTTCTATCAGGCAATTGCAAGTAAGAACTCTTTGTTGTTATTACTGCTTTCATTTCACTTTTTTTTTGCTTAACATTGAGGCAAGTGACTGCATTTTGTCTTTGATAACTTTCACTTTTCTTTCAGAGTGAATTCTAGCAGAAGGACATGAATTTGGCCCTGTGTTTTGGATTTTCCTAATCTAGTATAATTAAATTGATAGTTTATTTTATTTGATTTGCACAGGCATAAAAAGAAGTGAGGCAGTTTACACAGAAACCTTGTTGTTTAGGAGATGTTGGAGTTTAGGAATGAACTTGTGTCTGGGACTCCTTTACAAGGGCTCTGGTTACTGGGTGCTAGAGTGCTAGGAATTCCTTCTAAAGATTCTTTTTAGGTTCTTCTGGTTCTGAACAAAACAAATGCAAAAGGTTTTACATTTATTAAAGCAGGGAAAGAAATATGCTCTGCAGGATGAGTGCAGGACAATTAAAAGTAGGAAAAACAATACACTCCATGGGGAATAGTAGAGCATTGTGAAAGAGAAAACAGTGGCCAAGAGCTTAAGGGCAAGGGTCTTTTGTGTCTCCCCCTCCTCAGGCTGACATCAGATCCAGGCCATCTTATCAAAAACCAGCTTGGTGTCTTGTGGGAAGAATTGAAGGCAGCATTCTCTGTTTTTCTGCTCATTTCCTCAATGTCCATAACAAAGTCATACCTACTTACTCAGCTGGTTTGCCATGCCCTAATCTCTTGCCTCACTAGTGTGATACTCTTGCTCACTTCCTATGCCAGGAATAGTCTCCATTTAAAACCCCCCAAACAAGATAGCTTGCCAGGTTTTCCCTTTATCATCTTTCTAGTCTTCATGTTTGCTTGGTCCTATTGGTGAAAAAGTGCATGATTTGACTTTCTGTAAGCCTGGGTCTCTGGAAGCTACAGTGAAGGTCTCGGAGCAGTTTTCCAGGAGGATTCTGTAGGTGTTATTTCTGCAAATGAACTATATAGTCTTTTTTTCTTTAGTAATGAGCTGGTCAAACCTGGATTTAAATAAGACATTACTGGAGTGGTTACAGGTTTGTTTTATCCAATTACTTCATTACAAAGAGAGTCTCATGGACTGTATGCAAATAACTACATTACCATGGAAACGAAAGGGAGTCAGTAAAGGGCTTCTGATTGTTCAGATTAGTGTTGCAGACAAAGCCAATCAATATACAGTGTTTTCTAGTCTTATTCCTAAACTCCTTTGTCAATTCATTAGCTTTTAACTTGTATCAAGATATTCTGTGGAGTCCACACATGGAATTCTAAAAAGGGATTTGGAGCAACATACCATTCAATAGTGTTTTATTGCATTTGCACAAAATTTACCTGCTACATTCTAGAGAGAAGAGATAGGATTTTTTTTGATCCTATGAGAAAAAGGATACTAATTATGATTAGATTATTTTAAAAGTTCCATTTAGTCTAATTATTTTCTGTTCTGTTGTGTTGTGGGTACTAGCAGGTGGCTGTTACAAAGTTGTGTGCTTTTAAACTACATCTCTGGTTTTCCTGTGCCTTGCTGACCATGCCTGGTGTCTTTTCATGTGGCCTTGTGACGTGGCTGGCTCCTTCCTTTGGGGGGGGTCTGAGAGAATAACATGCAATCTTCAATCATCATCTCCTGATATGTTAGACTCAACAAATCTAAGTAATAGTAATGCTTTCACTGAAAAAATTAGAAACACATGGTGGCAACCCCTCCCCCCATTTCCAAGGATAGAAAATTTTTCTCATTCCTTTTTATTGAGTTATTTTACCCACATGTATAGTTGGTGTGCATGTTGGTATCTTGACCCACACTGAGAGGGTGAGACACAGAGCCAGGACACAGATTCCGGGGACAATTTCAGGGAATCACTTCTCTATTGAGCAGGAGCATAGGTTATATACAGGTAGTTGTGGGCAGGCATAGGCAAGGCTCTACATGTAACCTGTTGATTGGCAGAGGCCTGAAGAGTTACAACATGGGGTGATCAGCAGGCGATCCGAGCCTGGCCAGTTTTACAGCTCTACACACCAGAGGGCATACATACAGGTGTATGCAACACCTGTATAGGTGTCCTATTGTATGCTACCAGACCATGGCGCCGTGCGCCTTACTGAACCAAACTTGAGCATCACCTACACACATGCAGTGACTCAAGGAAAGTGAGGCAGAGCTTCCTGTTTCAGCAAGGAAATTCTACAAGTTTTATCCCACAAGGTAAGATGTGGTGATGCACTGCGAGGCACTTCTATTTCAAATTCACTTCTGGTTTATAAACATAGCATTATTCTTGGCATTGTCGACCACCCTTCTGTGTGTCCATCTGGTTCTATGAACTTTCATGAGAAGCAAATCGTCCAAGTATTATTTTCTGTCTCCATTATGTAAAAGTCTTGGATTATATTATTTAGTTACTTTCTATTTCCTCAGGCTTTAAAAGTGTATCAGTGTCTCATGCTTAGAAGGACAGTGGTATATTTCAGTTGAGAACAGAGACAAATACAGTATTTACTCTTCCTTCTAGAAAGCAAGTGACAGTGGTTCTTCAGTTTGTACTTCCAGAACATTCTTAGGCCAGGTGCCCGCTCTTGCCACCTCCTAACGGGATAACAGTTAAAGCAAGGATTTCCCTTGATGATTTAAGGAGAAGAAATCTTAGTCAACAGATTGTCTATTTTCTCTAGCCCAGAGCTTGGAGACTCTTGTCTCCTACTGCAGCTGACAACTACAGAAGCCTCTGGACTCATCAGCTTGTTTCGGCAGCTGTAGGTCATTCTGTGTTACTTTCTGTGAGCTGCCAGGAGAAATGGTACCACACACTTGGTGGCTTAGAACACAAGCCCTGTTCTTTCACAGCTCTGGATGGTAGAAGCGTGAAACCATGGGGTTGGCAAAGCCGCGATTTCTCTGAAACCCACAGGAGGGTCCTTCCTTGTTTGTTCCAGCTTCCAGTGGCTTCAGGCCTTTCTTGGCTCTAATCTCTGCTTATGTCTTCTTGTAACTATGCCCTTCCAGCGTGTTTTTCTTCACATGACATTCTCTTTCTTCTTGGATGGGGGCTGGGAACGGAGCTCAGCGGTGGAGCGACTGCCTAGTGTTTACAAGGCCCGTGGTTTGATTCCCAGTACTGGAAAGGGGGTGGGGGTGGGGGGAAGACAGTCATTTTGGATTAAGGGTCCAGCATTCCCCTACAGTCTCATCTTAACTAACTATAATTGTAATGATTCTTTTTACACCTAAGATCATATTCTCAGTCCTGGGGGTTGTTAGATCTTCATCCTGTCTTTTGTGGGGGATTCAATTCAGCCTCTCATATTAGCCTGCTTACCGTAACCATGGTGATCTGTCTGCAATATTGTTTATCTCCAAGAGAATACAAAGAAATAACCCGGAAGGATTCATATGGAGGACTTGCTGGAGGAGGAAGGGAACGGTGTCCTTTGCTCTCATGGGTTTGTGCAGAGGTGCAAAGTCAACCCAAGAGACAGAAAAAGATTCTAATCCAAGATCAAACTGCAACCTGATGAGTGCTACCTAATTTGCAGTGTGTGTGTGTGTGTGTGTGTGTGTGTGTGTGTGTATCCATCAGGTGTAGAAGTGAGATCAGAGAGAACAAAGGCTAATAAAGGGATATTTGCACATCCATGGGTGTAGGCCCAGATCTTGTGTCCGGGGGAGCTGGGTATTAGATCATCAAGACCTGGATGGTCTTGGTTTCTGTTCTCACGTCCTCCACAGTTGTGTGACTTCGCACAACTTACTTAACCTCTTTGTGCCTCAGATTCCTCATGGGAATTGTCAGACCTCCCCTTGGCTGCTTGTGTGGGGCACTTAGTAGAGCGCCTGGCAGGCGAATACTGATAGATGGTGACTATTATGTCCAGTGTGTGTCAGGATATTGAGGCCAAGGATCAGCTCAGTCAAAAGGCAGAATGTGATTCAATGACCGTATTAAGGAAAAGGGACCAGAATCAGGGCCATAGGTGTCTTCAAGAAAACTGCTTTTCTGGGAGAACTTTTCATACAGTTGCCTGGACAGATAAAACTAGGTCTCGTACTTCCTAAACCTTTCCCCTTTAGCTGGGTCACAGAGCTGGCATCTTTCTCTGTACATCTAACCACTTATTTTTTTTTTCTAAGAAGAAAAGGAAGAAAAATGAGTATTACCGTCTTTACAAAAATAGCTCTGATAGGCGCAACTTTATTAGAAAGAAGTTAAAATACTCTCACAAACTTTTGGTTTGTCAGCGTCACACACCAAGTCCTCACATGTATATTTGCTATTTGAGTAGCCAATTTATCATTTCGTTCTGAGGCCTTCAGTCATGTCTTCTGCTATTCTCATGGGCCCTGAAAATGGAATCCAGTGATCTTCTTCTCTTTGTTTTTTGTTTCTTTTCCCACATTGGGCTTTGTTTGGATTATTAAAACAGTGCATGTGGTAGAACATTTCCACTGGAAAGATGAGAAAAGATAAACTACACTGAGACTTTTCCCCTTTCAATTTTGTTGTGACTTATTTTGTCTTTGCTCAATATCATTTCTCGCTCTTGGTGAAAATGGAGTTTGTAATAAATGTAGTCTCGTGGGAAAATGATATAACTTTATCAAACCTAAACCAACAGACACGGTCAACTTTCAAGATATTCTCTGAAAAGCATTCTTAGCCTTCGCTTTCATCTCCTTTTGGCATCTTGGTGGCTATTTCTGGAGGAGATAAACTACTCATTCTAATTAGTAGCCTGTGAAAAGGATATGACTACTATAGTACTTTCTTGAGAACATTTTTGTGCACAAGATGCAGTTTATGAAACTGTAACAAACAAATACACTTAATACATATAAACATATTTCTGGATGTAGATATGAGTACAAGCTTAGCTGTGTTTTCAGGCCAACAAGATGAAAATTTCTTTACTTTGGTAGTACCTAAAAATCATGTTATTGCTTGTCTTAATTTCCAGGAATCTCAGTTCATTTCTGGGATTTGGGCATTTTAGTTCATATGGGATATAACAAGATCTCTCTGCATAAGCGTTGCTTAGAACTGCAGCGTTTACACACCCTGGCTGTTGTCAGTGTCACATGAAAAAACAAAGCTGTGCTTCGGAAGGGGAGACTTTATTCAGAAGGACTACTGCAAAGGAGAGGGGCTTCTGCAGCAGGGAGCACACCTCTGTGGACCTGCAGGGGGCTCGGGAGTTGAGCAGGAGGGAAGAGACCCAGCAGGGGAGGCAGAAACAGCGGGTCAGAATATCTTTCATCTAGAGAGTTGGCTTGTGTCTGGGGGCATTGAATGAGCTCAGGCTGAGGGACTTGAGTTCAGGGGCTTGGGAAAGGGAAAAGCTTGACTAAGTTTTGCTTAAGAAGTATTTTGCTCCATTTGGTCTGTGGGGACAAGCGGGCTAGAGAATCTTTTTTGAGGACAAAAATAGGACTTGGTAGAATTATAAATGCCCAGTCAATAAATAAAAAATGTTCAACATCACCAGCCATTATAGAAATGCAATTTAAACAACACTGGGATTCCGTCTTACTCCAGAAAGAATGTCCATCAAGGATCCAAAAAAGCAACACTGGTGAGATTGGGGAAAAAAGGAATTTTTCTATATTGCTGGTGGGAATGTAAACTAGTACAACTACTATGTGACTCAGTATGCAGATATTTTTAAAAATTAGTGCTAGCAATTCCATTTGACCCAGCTTTCCCCCATCCAGGTAGCTCCCCAAAGAGTTAAAGACGTCGTTTTGCAGTGATACATGGGCACCCATGTTTATAGCAGCAAAACTGGTAACTGCTAAATCTGGAAGTGGCCTATATGTTCGTCATCAGATACATGGAGAAAGAAAACGTGGTATTTGCTCACAATGGCGCACTCCTGTGGTGTAAAGAAGGCTAAACTTGAGTCATTTGTAGGAAAATGGCTATAGCTCGAGACCATAATGTTATGTGAAATAAATCAAGACACACAAACTTTATTATCACATGTTTTCTCTACTATGAGAAATCCAAAATACAAAAAAGAAGCAAAATAAAAGACAGGTAACAGGAAATAGGGAGCTAGATCTTTTGCAAAAGGAAAAGGGACCCAGAGATGGAGGAGGGAGAGGGAGAAGGGAGGAAAACAGAATTATGAAGTTTTATGCACACATACCAACTCCCCACAAAGAGTGTGACTGTTATGTACTGAAAATATGGGCTAATTAAAAAATAAAAATTAGAATAAAGAGGGCTTAGTGGTCTGTGTTGGGTTTTATGAGAAGTAGACGAAGAGAGAATCCGAGAGTCTTAGTCAAGCCCCATGGGGAAGCGGGGTTCTGTGCAGCAGCTGTCTCTGGGTCACGAGAACGAGGGGATTTCTCAGCCCTCTCTGTTTAGTGAGAGGACAGGTACAGGTGAAATTCAGCACTGTGCATGGTTGTGCAGGAAGGAGAACAGGAATGTCTCTTATACATGTTGCGATACCAAGTCATGCTCTACGATACCCGGAGGAGGTAGAATCCTGTTTTCTGGGGCAGAATCATGATACCATGTCAGGAGACACCAAGAGGAGACAAAAGGAGAAACCATAGGAAGTGGTCACACTTGGGAATGGAAGAAAATCACTTTGAAAGGGAAAAACCTGTCTCTTGAAACCTAAGAAAGGAGCAGATGGAAACCCTCTGTTATTTGCTAAATAAGCACAAAATCACATGTAACAAGGCAATTTTGATAGGGAACTACCAGTGGGGCTCAGACGGGGAACACGCAGGGTTTTGTACTTGAGAAGAGATATCATGGAAGACAGGTTTCTCATCATGTTAGCTTGGGCTGTGTTTGGTATTGTTCATCGATGCTGTTCATTTCAGCTCTGTATTTGTTTGAGTACTTGCAAATACTTTCATATGTACTGTAATGATGATGTTTCTGCACATGTTCTGAATTGTTAAAATCTAAAAACCGTCTCTGTCCTGGCTCTTTTTTTTTTCCCTTTTCTTTTTATGATGCAGGGGATGGAGCTCAGGGCCTTACACATACTAGGCAGTGTTCTACTGCTGAGCAGCACCCCTGGCTTGCCTCTTATCCTGGTGATATCAGTAAAACTAGTAAGAATTCCTCCCGCAACTCATGAAATGACAAAATAACCAAGAAGACAGGATTTTTGTCTTTTCTAGATTTGCCTTTTCTCTAACCAGTCCTAAGAATGGCAAACCAAGGATGATAATGCTTCTATTACTTGTATCCCTGGATTTGTGCCTCCACTAGCACAGATTTAAAGTAATTGTAATTTGCATACAAATTACAAAGGCAATCTGACACAGCGCTTTAAGCGTCTGTGTATCATATGTACTGTATGCTTATACAAAAGACAGTATAAAAAGGACTTTTGTGTGTACGTCATTTTGAAGTTTTATGAGCACTCAAAAACAAAGCTAATACAAATTTTATTCATCTTTTATATTTACATGCACCATAGAGCACTTTTTGCATACGAGATTGTGGTGGAATTAGATGGGGCCTTTATTATGTGTTGCTATAGAAGAAATTTCTGCCCCCTTTTGGGCCTGGTATGTTGAATCTTTCATATCCCTTAGCTTCAGTACACATGAATTGATGAGTGAATAAATTAAGGATAAGCATACTGTTCTGTTCTTCTAAAACCTGTATTTATTACAGTGATTTATCTGACAATTTACATAAAGTGCTAGTTAGTAGGGCTGAAATTATTAATTCTTCTGAGAATGAGATGTTCAACTGTTTCCACAGCTCCAGGCAATTTCTTCACATTGATATGCAGGAGTTACACACAGCACAACTTGTTTTTTGAATTAAAATGCATCATTGATGCTAATTTTAAGGAAGTCTCTATATTGTACTTCCATTTAACCAAACATCACATTTCCTCATTAAAATATCAGCATCCATAATGAAGTACTTTGCTTTATAATCTAAAATGTCCCACTATGTTGGATGCACATTTGAACATTTAAATGTAATTCCGCTAATGTACTGATTAATTTATGTTATTCTCTTCCACTCACGTGGCAGATTTTAATTGCAATTAGTTAGTTGCTGCCGGGTCTCAGCATGCAGAGGGCTGGAGAGAAGTCCCGATCAATGTGGGACAATTACCAGGACTTTTGAGCAGGGAGAGCTCTGGAGGGAGAGAGGGGTCCCATCAAAGTTGTGGCTCTTAATTCTCCTGGCAATAGCTATGCTTGGGGGGCCAGCATTTGCACGAGGAAAAAGCCAAATAAATGGGAATTATCTGAGTGCTAGAATACAATTAAGCTGTCACAACAACTTTGGGGACTGATCTTCTGTACTCTTTCCATGTCTGTCCTGGCTGCTTGGGGGCTGGTGTGGCAGGAACGTGTTCTCCCCAGCGTCTTGGGCTTTTGATGTGTGTGATGTACAGCTGTAACAAGGCATGGGGTACAACACCCGCCTTTCACTCAATGCTGTTGAGCTACAAATTCATGTAATTAATTTTAAAAAGCCACTACTTTGATCTTTATAAATATGTCCAGGATTCAAATGGAAAACCTCATGGGGAATTTTCTCAGGAGGATGATGATAGGGCCAAGTGCACTTTCATTAGGGTCTACTACTTGTCCACAAATGAGGCTCCCACCCCCTAACCCCTTCCTTTATTCCAGTGGCTGCTATTACCAGCTGCACTGCTCTATTATGTAGAGAATCTGCTTGCTTCCTCTGCAAACAAATTGCCTTGGTTCAATGAGCTATTTGTAATGTTATGCTAAGTACTGCAATATACTGCTATAATTTAGTTTAAAGTACTTTCAGTTCTTAAACTGGTTATGTTACCTTAACTATAGGGCACCGATGTTTAGAAATTAGGTGAAGCCACAGTCTGTGCAGCGTTCATTATTATTCAGGTAGAGGAGGAGACACAGTCTGTGCAGCGTTCATTATTATTCAGGTAGAGGAGGGGCTCTGGGACCCTGGAACCTGGGTTCTAGCCTTAGTGTTCTCACCTCACGCACCCATCGATCCTAGGTCTTGCATGGGCAGAGCAAAATATGATTCCTAGTGCAGGCTTACATTGTGGGTCGCACCATACACTTGGGTAAAGAAACTCGGTAAGCACTGGAATGCAATGCAAATGTAAACCTTGATGTCCTAAAAGTCCTCTTCATTCTTTAAACCTTGTGTTTTTATTGTTGGACTGACTTAAAGTTCAGACAGAAACACTGTCTAGAAAAACGCAAACCAAAACAACCAGTCTCCCTTTTTAAGCCTTTATCCCTCCTAAGAATCCCAGTAAATAGTAGAGTGGAACAGTAAGGGTGTTCGTTGTGGTAAAATAGTAGAGTTTGCGGAAGAGATTAAGGAAGCCGGTGCTACCCCTTGTTCCTTAAAGACTGCAAACAAGCTCCCAGTCTCAGTGACTTAACAGCAAAGCTTGTCTCTAGCTCCTGCTACTTGTACAGTAGGCTTAGCTGACTGCGTGACTGTGGTCACACAGGGGGACAGGTTAAGGAAGGTCCTAGGCTTTTTGCCCTCTTCCTTTTAAATTGCGGTATAGTACACATACCATTAAAATTGACTCTTAGCCATTTTTAAGCATGCATTTCAGAGACATTAGAGACATCCACATTGTTCAGGAATGGGGACAAGGTGATACTTGTGCCTGTTTTTGATTACTTCCTCTTGAAAAGGAGGGACAAAACCTCTGCCTACTTTTCATTGGTCCAGGTGAGTAACACCATCAACTTGACTTCAAAGAGGGCTACGAAGTGTAGTCCTGAAGGTACCCAGAGAAGGAAGTGGACATGTTTGGACACCAGAACAAAGGACTGTGGACAGCTACACTCCTCCTCTGTAGAATTACAACAAAGTAACACAAAATGAAAACAAACAAATCATAGCTACCACAACAAACTATGTCTCCAGTCCTTGGGAAGCTGACCAGGGTGGCACAGCACATGGAAAGCCGGAGGCTGAGCAGGGGACAGACACCAGGGAGCTGGAGTTTGAGTTCTCATCTCTCCGGGAGCAACGGAACTTCCACATCCTCCCATTGCTCCCCTGAAAAGCAGGGGTATGGACAGACTCACGTCTAGGCTTTCTGGGGATTAGGAACCTTGCAAGGGCACCGGGAGAGATGATGAGCTGTAGACTGCACCAGGGATCAGGGCCGGAGAGAAAGGGAGCCCTCATCACATCCTCAGCCCAGTGGAAGGGGCGCAGCGCCAGCAATGACTCGTTGGAAGAAAGTAAGAACCAGTGCGCACCCCGCATGCACAGTGATGTGTGCACTGAGTCTCACCACTCTACCAACCAGCTCCTCAGTTTGGGGTCCACTGTCCACACGCAAGATGGCCATGAGGACATGGACCTTTGAGGAGGAGGGAAAGAGCATCTCACGTGAACAGTCCGTGTTTCCTCTTTTGTGTCAGTTGCTGTCCTGTCTCCGGGGGGCAGTGCCTGACACCGCGGCTCACAGGAGGAGAGGTTTGTTTCGGCTCACAGTATAGTCCATGGTTGCAGCTGCAAGGCAGAAGCAGCACGGTGGAAGGGTCTTTGGGAGGATCGCTGTCCACTTCCTGGTGAGGAGAAAGAGTCAAGGGCAGTGCTGGGGAAGGAGAGAAACTTCCTGGATCGCGCCCCGGTGAAGCCTCCTCTGACCGGCTCCTCTCTTCACAGCTCATCAGCCGTGAGACCATCAGCAGCCCTGTCCACCCATGAGCATAGCGCCCCATGACCCAATCCCCTTCCAAACATATGAGGCTCTGGGGGCCCCCCCAGATCTAAACCACAGCAAGTGCGAGTTTTGTGTGTCCTGTGACTGCTCATTGCATGTGACACTTCACTCCTTTACCTTCCATTTTGTGCTTATATGCTTAATAGCCTTTCCTTGGTTGTCTTTTGCCCACAGTCTGATGTCTTGGTTGGCTTTATTTCATTATAAACACTTTTCCCTATTGTCTTATAGTCTGTGGGTTAGAAGTCTGATGAGGGTTAAAGTCTAAGTGACAGCAGGGCTGCTCTCCTCCTGCAGGCTCTGGAGGAGAACCCGCTCCTTCTGCTTTTCTAGCACCTAAGGGCTGTTGCCTTCCTTCACCCAGAGCGCTTCCTCCTCGTCCGAAGTTGGTGGCTTTGCCCCTGATGGCCATCCTTCCTTTACCTCTGACTCTACTTATAAGGTCTTCTGAGATTACACTGTGTTCATCCTGATAGTCCAGAATAATCTGGATCCATTACTGAGCCTCTATGGTAACCATATCTACCAAGTCACTTTTGTTACATAGCCTAACACGTGCATACTCAACTTCCGGAAATGTCTGATGTCTTTCTGCCCTCCTCCCACACGGGGACTGGCTGTAACCAAGAGTCCATGCCCTGTGCCTACAGCTGTACCATATTGTTTGTCTGAGCACTTTCCCCAGGTCATGTGGCAGTCTCGCGAGGCAACCTCTGAACTGAACTTATTGAGCAGATAAGGACATCAAGGCTGACAAAATGACCACTGAGAACCTGATGCAAGTTTTGAACCTGACTGTCATGGTGTAGAGAACATGGGTTTTGCCACAGGATGGATGATGGGTAAATTAGTTCGTCTTTGCATCACTTTTAGCTATCTGGCCCTCGGCCTCTATATTTCCTCAGGTGCATTTTGTCCCTGGCGTGTGGCGCGGGACCTATGGTCCTCATAAGTAGGACACCGCTGATTCAGTGCAGTTGAGCTGCGTCTCCAATTAAAAACACCAAATAGAAACTTAAAAACCTCCCACATTCCTCTTGTGTGTTTGATGTTTGGATGAAAAGAACATAGGATTCGGGGCAAGGCTAGTTTGGGATTGAATCCTGACCTGTGTCACGGAGCAAGCTCACTTTGCCAGATAGGTATGTTTTTGTTGGCTACTATATTTCTCCAGTTTCTGTTTTTTTTTTTTTTTTCTTCTCCTGTTTGTTCACTAAGCACATATTCAGCAGCAAGCTGAGACCTGGCAGATAGGAAGACAGGGCCTGGCTGCTGTCCTCACTCTCCAGGGGCATGAGACCCTCCACTGCGTGTCCTGGCCACACACCTCATATTCCTAAGATGTCACTATTCTGCATCCCAGTTAGCTTCATTCTTCTCTGCCACACACTTCTAGAACTTTCTCTGCTGCTTCTCATGGGTGCTCTCTTTCTTCTTATTTGAAAGATCATTACTCTCCCTCTGCTCTGAGCAGCTGGCCCATTTCATTATGTCCTGTTGAGTCTGTCTCCTGAATGTCTCCTTTCCTTTCCACTCCACTCTCTTCAGTTGCCGTCATGTTTGAAGTGCGCACAACCTCCCCAGTGGAGCTCCATGCCTCCAGTCTTGTTCCCGGTGGTCCTGAACTCATACTTTGGGCTGTCTTAATAAAATCCATTAGTCTACCTAAAATGTGGTGTAGGGGACTCTGGATTGGGAGGATCCACTAGGTATCACATATCCCCTCTCTGTCCCTGAGATTTAGCCTGTGCTTGCGGATGCCATCAGCTATGGCTGCTGGCTCTACTTACTTTTATAATTCAATTTCCCTATCACCTCTCTGGGACTTAGACCTTTTGTTTAACTTTTCTTTTCACTGTGGAGTGCAGGACTGGCATATACTCTCACCCTCTGCATGGGGCAAACAGGAAAAGACGAGAAAGGAGGCTCCAGGGTGCTCCTTGCTCACACAGTGGCATCATCCTCGTGCCCTCTTCCTGCAGTGGACTCCTTCAAACATCTAAACCTCCGCTTCCTTTGATCTCACCGTAAACCTCTAAGCCTTCACTTCCTGTCCCAGAATTTCAGTTTTCCCAGGAAGTCCCTTTGCCTAGAATGATACCCCTCAGACCTATGGTCTCAGCCCATATCCCCAAGACATAGTTCAACTTTGTGACAAAAGTACCATGGACAGCAGTGGGGAGGGGGCTGTTTGTCACATCTTTCTAAAATGAAAATCCAGTGAAGTCAATTTAGGATCCATCAATACCTTTCCTGGTGCTCTCTGAATAAAGTCCAAACTCCTTGATTGTGACTTTCCTGTCTCCGCCTTCTCTCTTTCTCTTTTTCCTCCTATTGCTTCCTTCTTTTCGTTGAGATAGGCTGGTTTTGAACTCACCATAAGGCCTAGGTTGGCCTTGATATCCTCCTGTCTTAGACTCTTGAGTACTGGATTTATAGGTCCTCACTACCACACTTACCTAATGATTTTATATATCTTTCTAAAATTCTTTTTTTTTCTTGAGACAGGGTCTTGCTTTGTAGTTCAGGCTGGCCCTGAGCTCACTATGTAGCCCAGGCTATCCTCGAACTCAGCAATCCTCCTGCCTCTGCCTCCCGAGTTCAGGGATTGCAGTGGGCGTGACTCACCATGCCCAGTATTGTTGTATGTGGTTAACAGGATTGAACCAGGGACCTTGTGCTTGCCAGGGAGGTGCTGGAACCACTGAGCTAAATCTCCAGCCCACTCAAAGGCTTTTCAACACACAGAGTACTCTCTAGCTGTGTTGGAATCCTCTATGTGCATGTTTCTGTGGCTTGCCCCTGCTGTTCCTTCAGCCTTGCATTCTTTCCAACCAACAAACTCTTACTTATTCTTCAATACATAGTACAGATTCCCAAGTCTCCTCTACAAATCTGACCCTGGCCTTCTTTCCTTCATCACTTCAATGGGAAAAGCATTTCCTTTCCTCTAGTTCCTTCTCTCTCTCTATTTGTCTTTATATCAGAATAGAGTATTTTCTTCTACTGGTTCAGATCCTGGGAACTGTGAATTATGTTGACAAAAGACAGGTTAATGAGAGTAAAGGCCTATCCTTCTTTATTGATGTTAATATTTTGATGTGCACAGCAGCTTTCCAGGAAGGAGGGGAGAGCCCAAGGAAGTAGTTAGATTGGAAGCTTGTACATCATTTTAACAGAGGGTCATAAACTATGGAGAACGAAGTAGACAAAGGAAAGGGGGTTAAAGCTGCTGGGGTTAGTACACTGTGGACGAAAAATATGTGAGGAAACTAATAGAAAATAGAAGCTACTTTAGGTTTGGTTCTGCAGACTCATGTTGGTGCCAGCTTTTCGTCTTCATGATTGTAGAACTGCTGTGGAGAACGGAACTAGTGGCAGTCCTCATTTCTGCTTTTAGTCAGATAAGGAAATCTCTGAGAAGGCTTCTTTCTGCATTTGTTGATTTTCAGTTGCTTTCAGCTTGAAATAATCCAATGGCGAAGTGGCATATATTTGGGGGTGTCATTTTCTGATCCCTGTCAGCTCTTTAATGTAGGTGATGCCATATTATTTTGATAGTGTGTTTATCTGGCCCATAACCCATCTGGGACAGATTGTGAATCATTTATCTTTGTACTCAAGTCCTTGGAGCTTGGATTCTGGTGGCACTGCTTTGGGACGGTACTTTAGGATACTTGAAAAGCTCCTCAGATGATTCTAATTTGCAGGTAGGGCTGAGAACAATTGCTTTATAGCCCGGGGCTTTCTCAGTATGCTTCCAGGCTCTGGGGGAACTTTCTCCTAAGGATTGTCCGTGATGGAAGGAGGATGCTCAAGCCAACAGATGGCTTTAGTTATGCTGTAAAGGCAGAGTGTGGGGGAAAAGCTGGGCATGCCAGATAGAGATCTGAGATTAGATGGGTGGCATAGTGAGATCACCATACATTTTAGTTCTCACAATTAGGATCAATTTGTAAATCTTAGACTAGACTTCTGGAAGTATGAGTCTTGAAAACGAGGTGAGACTCCCCCCACTGGAAAACAACTAGATTCTAACGTAGGAGATACTATTTGATAAATTGCTTCACTTGAAGGATGAAAGAAACATTCCCTCTAATGCTTCCACAAAGGACCCCAGAAAGCAGGCTAGCAGGAAGAAGGTTATTTTTCCCCCCTCTGGGAGCAGATGCCAAGAATAGCTTCTTGATCTGTGGGCAGTTACCAAGGTGAGCACCAGCATCGAGAGGAGAGAGGCCTGAGTCTTGGCCTTTACTCACTGAGCCACTATTGATTGGGTAAAACACAAGGGTTTATGGTAGTACAGAGGCAGCTGTTAGAATCCACATGGACCTTGACCTTGGATGTGGGTTTGGAAAGAGATATAATATAGGGTGTGATTGAAATACATGGTGACTGTATAAATTAAAAATAATTTATTACAGAAAAGACACATTGCTGTGAATCCTCCCCCTCACTTTGAACACACCCATCATGCTAGCCACTCTCTGGAGCAGTTCTGGCAACATTACAGGTATGCCCTCATCTACCTCACTCACAGGATCTGGCGCCATGCCACTTAGAACTCTGCCAAGAGAAAATGACCATAAAGATAAATACTTGACTCATTCATGACATCGAGGCAGCAGCTAAAGAGACTCACAGAAGAAGACTTGTAGCTCCACATGGGAAGTGGTAAGAAGGCTGGGATGTGTGTGATGTGAGGGGAGGATTTTCAGGTGGATGAATGGCAATTGACTTTTACTGTAATAATTTTAAAAATTAAACATTCGTGGCAGTCCTCGATCACATCTCATGGCAGAACTTTGACTCCAGCACAGGTCTGCTCTCTCAGGGTTCCTGGGTGAGGAATGTGTCCCACGCAGCATGGCTAGGGTGCTGCAGGCCAGGGTTTGAGGTTGAGTAGGATTAATTTCCTAAAGCACAGGGCTCTAGCTGCTTCCCTTGGAACGTTCAGGGTTTTTTCTAGAAGGTTCTGTGTCTTGAGTAAGTTAGCTTTTACCACTTGTACAAGGTGGAATTGCAGAGATGAGGAGGCATTAGAGCCACTGGGAATGAGCAAGAATGTTCAGAAAAGAATAAATGTCATTGCAGAAAATGAAAACCTTATTTGTTAAAAAAATTTTTAAAAACATCCTCAATATTAAAGAAAGAGAAATAAACACATGGAAAGAGAAAATAACTGAAATACTTATTTGAAGCAATTATCCAGAGGACACAAAGAGAATGGAGAGAGAAAATACAACTAAAAAATGAAGAGAGAACATAGGATAAGAAAAAAATACCAAAGTATAAGATTCTACAAGGACAGGAATAAGACGATATTCAAAGAGATAAGAGTTGAGAATTTTCCAGAATGTGAAAAGAGATGAATATATAGATTCCATAATGAGGCACGGTCTACTGAAATTTCACAGTACTAAATCCAGTAAGATTTTAAAGTTGGAGAAAGAATCATCACCCCCAAGAGTAACCAAGGGTAGCAGACTTTTGAATGGCTTCATGGAAAATAGAAGACCACAGAATAGTATTTTTGGAGAGAAATGAAATGTCATGTTAGCATTCAATGCCTAATGACATTACTTTCTTTCTTTCTTGTTTTTTTCTGAGACAGGATCTCTCTTTGTAGTTCAGGCTGGCCCTGAGCTCACTATGGAGCCCAGGCAAGCCTTGAACTCAGCCATCCTCCTGCCTCTGCCTCCCGAGTGCTGGGATGACAGGCGTGAGCCACCACGCCCGGCATGGCATTACTTTTTAAAGTGAGAGAGAAATAAAGACATTTTTATATAAACAGTGTGTAGAACCCACCACCACAAAATCAGCTCTGAATCACCCTCTGAAGAATGTATTTCAGAAAGAAGAAATAAATGACTGCAGAAGGAAAGACCATGAAGTAAAAAGGAAAAGTGAGCTGATAAAATGGTGAATACAGAAACTTAAACACCAAGTTTCTATGAAAGAGAATAATGATCAGTTTTTGTCTTTTCAGGAGACTCAGAATGGACGGTTGGACTGACAAATGTGTGATAGGAGAAACAGAATTGTTATGTGAAAGGGCTCCTGAAGTCCTTGTGTTTTTGGTAAGTGTACAGTCTACTACTAACTAGGGTGTGTTTAATTAAAAGTTCATGGCATAATTTCAAAGTTACTGAAAGATCAGCTTTAATTTTGAAGCTTGTAAGACAAGAAGTGGGAAAAATAGTATGGAGGTAAATAAAAAGCCTCTTCAACCTCATATAACCAGGAAAGAAGACAAGAAGGCATTCAAGAGGAGGAAAGAGAGGAAGAGCTATAGAAAAGGAGTGAAAATACAACTTTTATTTTTTTAAAAACATGGTAAAATGATAGAAGCAAGTTCAAATATATTATTAACCTCCCAACCATAGTTAATTCACAATTTAAAAAGATCATCAGCAAAACATATTTTAGAAGAAAAAGCCAAAGAGACCTAACAATTCCCAAAAAGAATTTTTATAAAGATAGAAAAATTAAAGGAGGATGGAAGAATATATATCTGTCAAGTACAGTTAAAAAAGAAATATGTAACAGCCATATTATTACCAAACAAAAGTAGGGTTTAAGGCAAAAATCATTATTAAGGAATGAAAGGTCACTCCTTCATGACAGATTCAACTTTCTGGGATTCAATATTTCAGATGCGTATGCACTTAGTAAAATCCTCAACATGCATAATGCACAAGTCTAAACTGAAGAAATAACAGACATGTCACCAGCATAGTGCGAGATTCCAGTGCATTACTGATAGATCAGGCAGACTGAAAAAGGGTCACAAAAATCTGCATAACACAATTACCACGCTTGAGTTACAGAACACTGATAAAACTTGGCTTTGATGACCATGAGATCCAAGGATTGGGAATGATTGGACTGCATTCTCTTTCAAGGCAATCAATTTAGAAATCAATAGCAAGAAGAATACACTGAAAAAAATTTAGAAATTAGACAACACACCTGAATAGCCTCACAGACCGAAATGAAACCAGAATGCAAATGAAAAGCTGGTCCACCCTGGGGAATCCTTCAAGCCAATGCTGTGTCCTTTTGAGTCGGGACCAAGTGGGAGCTGTCTAGGGATCCGCTGGTGGCCCTGGGAAGCCCTGCAGGACAATCAACTGATCCGGAAGCAATTAACACAAAAGCAACCAAAATTCTAACCTGAGGAAATTTCATTTCTCTTTATGGATCAGTCAGATGCTTTGGATGCTCTTATTTCGCTCGCTTCCCCCTTGATGAAAGGTAACATTCGTGCTATGTTGCACTGCGCAGCAACAAATAACGGCAGCACACTGCGGAGCTTGCTGGGGTGGAGGTGCCCTTGCCTTCAGAGGTGCCTCCTGGACACGCAGTCCGGGCTCTGGGCACCCCAGGGAAAGGGATCCGATGCCCGAAG
>PVIC010028076.1:0-23457 GCA_004025085.1 Thryonomys swinderianus
TTTTTTTTTTTTTTTTTTTTTTTTTTTTTTTTTTTTTTTTTTTTTTTTTTTTTTTTTTTTGCTTTTTGGAGACAGGGTCTCGCTTTGTAGTTCAGGCTGGCCCTGAGCTCACTATGGTGCCCAGGCAAGCCGCCGTGAACTCAGCAATCCTCCTGTCTCTGCCTCCCGAGTGCTGGGATGACAGGCGTGAGCCACCACGTCCAGCATTGTGGTATGCGGTGTTGATTGTTGGTGGGCATGTCTCCACGCCCAGCATTATATGTGGTAACCGGGGATCGAACTCAGGTCGTACGCTTGCAAGGCAGGTGCCGGAACCACTGAGCTAACCCTCCAGCCCCTAATTATTTTGTTCTTAATACATTCCTGATTAGGATAAATGACCTGATTTGACTTATAAGGAAAAATTATGAAATCAATATAAGATATTTAAGCTCTATGTCAGCCACTAAACAGAAAAGTTGAAATTAGTTTTAAAAAAATACTTCGGAGCAGGACACAAGATGTGAACCTGTAAACTCAGAGTATCACGAAAAGTTACTGTTCCCCACATAGCCTTAGCTCTAGAAGACAGAAGAGCTATTCTGAAAATGGAAAATTGGGTCAACTTCAGGTAATGTAAATAGCCCTGGAAGTGGGTAAGTTCTCTAACAAAGATCTGAAGTGTTTAATGCAAGTGCCATTTTTTGGTTCCAGAATAAGGTTGCCTACTCGCAGCTTCACGTGGTTTAACCCCGTATACTCCACTCCCTTTGGGAGCAAGGTCGTACCTTAGAGTCCACGCTGACTTCAAACTCAAGAATCTCCTGCCTTAAATTTCAATGCTGGTGTTACAGGTGTACACTAGGCTCCCACTTCCTGTCATGTCCCTTCTAATGCCCAAGAGTTACTGAAGTCCTGGTTTCATAGCAACTTGATTTGGTTTCCCGCAGCTCTACAGTATTTTTCTCGGCTTAACACATTAACCACATAACATTCGTTTCATTTCAGGCAAGGCAGTGTTTTTGCAAAGTAGCTACCACATGCAGGCCAGTTCGGTCACCTTCCACTGCCCGATGCTCCTCACTAACCACGTGTAGGATAACTGGCCACTATCCTCTCACCCAGAAGGTGCATTCTTGAGTATGGGGTGACTTGAAAAAGCACCTCACCGCTGGCAGAGAAATATTCCAGGTGAGTACTCCTTTTAATCTAGCAGTATTCCCCTAAAATAAGTTCAACCCATCCGGTTTCTAAGACAATTTTTACTGAACTGTTTTAAGTGGGTTTGGCAAGTAAGAGAACTTGGGCCTACCGTGAGATAAATTTAAGAAATGCCAGTTTGTGGTTTGGAATCTCCAAGGGGGAAGGACTGAATCTTGAGTCCAGTGTGAGGAGGACGGGTTAGGTGACCTGCGCCTGATGTAAGGGCCAAGCAGTTTGCATGGGATTAGAGAAATTTGGTGAAAGTCCCCGAACCCAAGGCCTCAGTGAGCTAATCCGGGCTATCCGCTTCAAAAGACCTCAAAGAATTATCTAAATTAGTCCTCTAGCATTTAAAAAATTGCTTCAGTTTTCCCTTTTCATTTCTGCAGCTATTTCCTGTAGCCCCGAGATGGTGGCTTCTGCATTTCAGTACAAAGGCAGAGCCCGGGGAGCTTCCACCGCCCTCCCACCAGGGCTTGGTGTAGGTCGCTTTGAGCACTTCCAGAGCAGGAATACGAGGTCAGAAGAAACAGGGGTTTGGTTTATAGCAGTGCTCGGGATTGAAGCCAGGGCCTGTGCACTGAGCTGCAGTCCTAGGCCATTTTAGTTTTTGAGATCGCGTCTCATTGACTGCTCAACTGACCAGGCTGTGCTTGAGCTTGTGGCCCTCCGGCCTCAAGGGCCGGATCCCAGGCTTTCCCTGCACACAGGCTCACTAGCGCCCCTAATCCCTCTTTCTCAGCTACTGAGCTCTTCTGTGTTCCTGAATGCAGCTGTTCCCAGTTCAATATGCTCAGCAGTCTGCTGCCTGCACAGACCTTGGTACTACATCTTTGGTTCTTCAGGTCGCGAACTAGGCAGCGTCTTGACTTTCCAACCTCTACTGGTTCATCTGGCATTAGATCCCTGTTTCTAAATTAATGCCCTCTCATCTGATGGGGATTCCATTTCTAAAGCTGAAACTGTGTTCACCTCCACCCATTCTCTTCTGCTTTAAAACTGCTTGGATCTCCCTGACGTGAGGATAGGACCAGTTCAACTTTTCACCCTTGAAGTGTTCCAGTTTTCCTCAAGATGTGGTCCTCAGATCACCTCCCTGTCATCAACTGAAATTAGGAGCTTTTCTAATGTACTGGATTGGATCCGGAAGGAGTAGGAAATCTGATGGCGTCTAAAGTGAACAGTAAATGCTCCAATGTGGACTTCATGGTTACAACAGATGTGCTGTGTATAAGAGGTTAATGGGCACACATGGACCTTAACCTTTGCAACTTAAAATTTTGGAGTAATTTTAGATTTTGAAAAAATTACTCCAAGTCTAAAAGTTTAAAGTTTCTTGGGTGCCAGAACTACTGAAGCTCAATTCCTGAGGCTGAAGCAGAAGTGATTCTTATGAGAACTTTAAACCTCGTCTTTCAATTTCCTTTCCATTTCATGCCTGAACAGCAGCTGCCTCTGTGCCTTCTTACTTTAACCTGATTTAATCTTCTGCTACGTTCGTGATAGAGCCACAATTCAAGTCTTGCTGCTGGGCAGCTGGAACCACCGGTGATACATTTATGATCGTCCTGTTGGGTAACATGGGACAGCCCCTGTGTGGTATGAGCTGCCCCATGGAACAGTCCTGCATGTACCACCAGGGGCTCAAGCCAGTGGGAACGTGTTCTGTGTTCTGAAGCTGAGATAGTCACTACTGTGCTTGTCCCCTTTTCACAGTGAGAACAGTAAACTCCGTAGCCTCCAGTCTTCAGATCGCAGCCGTGAGCAGTGGAGCCGGAAGCTGTCAGTTGTTCAGCCTCTCAGCTCTGTCTCAACGTGACAAGCTGAAGAGCTCTGGAGCTGAATCACTGAAATCATCCCAGCCCCACCTTTCTTCAGCTTTCTAAAGCACCCCTCCACCTGCTGGTCACTGCCCTTCGCTTCCTCTTTTATTGGAGCGAGCGAAGGAGAGATTGCCAACCACAGTCCCTGCATCGCTGGCCCAGCTGCTGCCATTAGCATCCTCCCGGCCACTGCCCAGCGCTGGTCCACAGCCCTCACCCCGACCCTGAGCTCCACGTTCTCGTACTGTCCCCTTTGGACTGACATTTAAAGTCCTCTCTATATTTAAACTCTTGACTCCCCATGTTTTCCCACACGCCTTCCCAGAGCATTCCTGGAGAACATTTGACAGTACCCAGCATTAAAATGAGAGGGAGTCTGGTACACTGATGGCTGATGTGCCTTTGGCAAAGCCTGGATCAGTGGAATGTGTTCTGATGCAGACTCGGTCTTACTGAGCACCTCCTCAGACGAACAGGGAGGTGTCAACTCTAGTCAACTTCTGGCCCCTTCCTTCTCTGCTCTCCAACTTCAATGTAGAGCTCAATACCTGGCTGTGGACCCACCTCCCAACCTCTCGGACAGCACACCCCATCTCGGCCTCACAGACTCGTGCCCAGGCAGCCTGACCAAACAGAGCACAGCTGGGTGCATCTGTTCTCCCAGGCAGCACCCTTCATTTCTTCTGGCCAGTAATGAAACGATCATAGGGTGGGCAGGAGAATCCTAGGAACATAGTCACTAAAATGTGTCTTAATTAATTCTTCTGGTGATTGGGGCTTGTCTGATTTTATTTACCAAGAACTTGCTGCTTATATTTAAGTGCATCTGAGAAATCTGATTATGAAGTTAATTCATATCTCCTCAGATACTCTTAGAAAGCAATGTCTCTCCATAAAAACAAAGAGAAAAGACTTATACAGCGCCTTTTAATTTTCTTTACCATTGCTTTAATGCATTTTAAAAGTTATCTACATTAATTGGGAACAAAGAAACAAAAATAGACATTTCTTTGTTTTTCATAAATAACTAATCTCCATATTTGATAAAAATCTCAGACCATTATTTTACCTCCCCACAAATATAATACATACAAAATTTCTCTGAAATAATAAGGTTGACAAATATCTTGAGACTAAACATAACCACAGAAATTGTGCTACGGACTTCCAGGAACAAAAGAAAATAAAAGCTTATCAAATGCTCTGGGTTTCATTAGAGTTATGGATTCAGAATTATAATCATTTGCCAATAATTTATGGATTTGAGTTGATTGTCTACAAACAAAATATTGCTGGCTCTGACTGGTGAGTTGTGGCTGTGAGTGGGCCGTGACTGTGCTGGCCGGGACAGGCACTACGCAGACAGGAACCATACAAAACACGGAATGCCCTGGACACCAGCTCTGACGTGGCATGTGCCTCATTTGGCTCAGTAATAGATTCACCTGCACCAAACCCGTATCAAAGGTCACTAAATCTCTCATATATAATATATATTATACATATATACACCTGTGAAACATACATATAATACAGTTTGTAGCAACATGAAATAATATGGTTATAAATGATGTACCACAGACACACATTATCCAGGCTGAAAGAAATCCTGTCATTGTCATCAAGCTGCTAGAAGCTTCTGAGTTCTGAGTCAGGTTGATTACTTACATCCCAGCTACTGTTCACCTTTCTTTAATGTCTTGGCAGCTTTTTCTTGCAGAATCATTCTGCTCCATCCAGGGATCTCCCTTCCCCAGGATCACTTGATTCGACTTTGGAGACAAGAAAGGGCCCACTGAGGGAGCAGCCATTCTTAGCTCCTGTACCTCACACCTGCCCAGATTTGTGATGTGCTCTGTCCCGTTCGCCACATTCAGTGTTAGAAAGCAGTTATTCAAAGCTTTGTCCCTCCTTCCCCCTGGCTCTTTCTGTAGCACACAAAAGTGAAAGAGGCTTCTTAGCAGGGGTAGCAGTTCATTAAAATATACAACTGCGCTTCCTAGCTCTGGGGTTCCCATTCTGTACTGGAGAGTGCAGGTCACGGATGCCGCTATGAAGGTGCCGTGTGTGAGCCGTGAGGTTTTCTCCCGGCAGCCTGTGTCAAGATTTGTGCGGCCCTGGCCCAGGAGGGGACAGCCTAATGAATACCAACTCTGAAACAGTGCTGTCGGCACATTATTTAAGCTTGCACATGCACACAGTTACGCACAGCACATACACACGGGCCCTGGCCACCAGCGGCAGGCACATGAAAATCTGACAGAATAACCAATAAGGCACTGAGAAAAATGATTTCCAGACAATTTAGACAACTTCAAGATAGGAGGAGGCAAATAACATACACTTTAACTTCCTACAGTGTGGCCGCCTGACAGTGCTTCCAACTGAACAGCCACGGGCAGCCTGGACAGGACATCTGGGACAAAGGTGGTTCCGAGGCTGCCTCAGCTTGGTGAGGCTGCCTAGGCAGAAGCAGCTGAGCACCTCCAGAGCCCTTCGTTTTAGAGCTGTTTTCAGAGAGTCTCATTTGTTTTCCTAACAAAAATACAGAATGGAGGAAAGTAGGTGAGTGAAAACGGGGTGGGGGGTGCCGCAATGAAATGGCGCTTCTCTCCCTGGTAGGGTCAAGGTGGCTGATGTTAGGGAGACCTGAGGGAGGTAGGTGGGCTGGGTTTTGTCTTTTAGGGAATAAGAAAAGAAGGAAAGCAGAGCTGAGGAAAGAAATGCGTGAAAAGGTGCCTCTGAAACTTGACCCCCAAAGCATTCCCTAGTTCACCCTCCTGTTCTAAAGCCTGTGTCAGGCCCAAGGGTCGAAGGCAGCAGACCCCAGATGCCAAGGTGAATGGGAACAGGAGAGGAGCTGGGACCCGGGGTCTGCTGCCAGGTTCTAGGAAGGGGCTTCTGTACACACAGAAGGATAAGATATGTGCAAAGCTCCATAGCTATGGGTGCTTGATTTTGTGGAACCCACTGGAACTCAACTGATCAGATGAGCTGTTTTTTAGGAAACATCAACAGCCTGTGAAAGGCCGTTAAACTAGAGTACTGGGCTTCTCCCCACCAGCAAAGTATTTAAATTCCCATTTATTTACTCAACACCCATGCAGTAAAATTTGCCTAGGCTGAAATGACACTTTTCCAAGTTTGGTGCAAATGAAGCTCAAGGGCCAAGATTCCGGATGTCTTCCTAGCATTGACTTTGGCCATTTAGCTTCTTGAGTGCGGTCTCCACCCAGTCCTAGTCTCTCCCATTTGTCACAGAGGCACTGTCGCCCAACCCCAGCCATGGCCTCACTCTGCGTCGGTGAACCTTCAAACAGATTAATGAAAGCCAACTGAACATTCCAATGGCAAAGAAACATGTATGCATGTGTGTGTATGTATCAATGTGTAAGCTTTCATACATGTGGGAAAGAATGTTAAAAAGGAAAGCAAGCTGAATTTTCTAACAGCAAAGTAGTTGTGTGTGTAAAAGGAACAGAAAAGCAGGGAAGGAAAGAGCTTTCCTCTCGCGGCAGCAGTTACTGATCCATATCTGAGCACTTAGGAAGGGATGTTACGGGTTTTGTTTTCAGACTGCAGAAAGCCGAGTCTTGCAGCTCCTGGGACATCTGGGTCTAAACCAGCTCTTGCAGGGTCAGAAGTTTTGCTTCCTCGCAGAGCAGCCAGGGTCCGCTCACAGGTAACGAGCCGCCCTGCCGAGCAGTCTAAACGCTGGGGGGCGGGTGTGGCTTTCTAATCTGAGCTCTCCAGGAGAGGAGGAATAAGAAAAGCAAAAAGGCTGTTTAACATGATAAAGGAGATGGAGGGGGGGCAGATAAGAGAAGCATGGGAAATGTACTTTAATTACTGGAAGCATATTCGTTTTTAGTCGCTCAGCTTAAAAGGAAGCCCCCCTTAGTGATGAACCGTAAGTACTTTAAGAAGGGGGTGGGTTTACTTTGACCAAAATTGTAACACAAGTTCTTTTTAAAAAGAAATAATAAGGAATCACTGAAGCTTATTAAGAACCACCCACTCCCCCTCTCTGGCCCAAAGCTCACCCTCTCACTAGCCTAGAATTCCTGCTCAACCAATCACAACCCATTGGGCGCTCTCACTAGTGCAAATGTTTATGCTGGACACGATAATGCTACCTCAACCTTATTCAGGACAGGACACTGGCTCTGAATGAGAATGATTACAAGGCGAGCTAAAAGAACCCAAAGCTCCTCAAAGTGAAGGATGTGGGCGAAATCCGTAGCGCTCCCTACCCGTCAGTTTGGGGAGGCCCAGACCACATCAGGCTCCGCCCCCCCAAGGGCTGGGGATAAACACAGGAAGCAGCCGCTGGCCTCTAAGCACCTTGGACACTCTTAAGAGTGGTGGAAGAAAAAGCACACTCCACACCTTCCCAGTCACGGCAATCCAAACTTTCACTATTCACATTTTAAAAAGACACAGGTAGGAAATATATTTTCTCAATTTAGACCACATAGTTCAAAGAAATCTGAACCAAGTGGAAATTTTACAACACCCAACTTTAGAATTGTGAAGCCCCCCCCCGAAGCAACTGTAAATTGTGTCGCCAAAATGCAACAAAGTTAAAAATTGAGAAAATACATATAAATTAAAAAGAGGGTTCCTGTAAATAAGGCGTAAGAAATGCAAAACAACATGAGAGCAGGGACCCTCAGAGAAGCGAGACTCCTCTGAGACCGACGTACGTCAGCACCCCCAGGAGGGCGCATCAGCTCTGCAAGGTAAACGGAAGTGACCTTGGACCAGCAACCTAGGCAGCCCCTCCCCCACAGTTCGACCTCCTATACACGCGACAGGGACACCTGCTTATGGTAGGCAGCAGCGGGGCCGGGTGGCCCTGTCCTGCCCGTGAGAGCAGCGCTCGCCTCGTAGTCCCCCGCGGCCACAGGGCCCCCACTCTTGTGCGCCCGCCGGGGGCGGCAGCAGAAGCGGCTGGTGAAGCGGCGCCATGACTCCACAGTCTTGCCTGACCAGATCCACACGCCTGACGTGATGCCCACCACGAGGCACATGAAGTACTTGAGCATGAGGACCCAGTACTCGGGCTTGGCGCGAGGCTGGCCTGCGTCACGGCCCGGGCACGAGCAGGTGAGCGCCGCCTCCCAGCTCTCGCGGTAGTGCTGCTCGTACAGGTAGCAGATGACCACGATGCTGGCGGGCACCGTGTAGAGCAGCGTGAAGATGCCAATGCGAATCATGAGCTTCTCCAGCTTGTCTGTCTTGGTGCCACCCTGCTTGATAACACTGCGGATCCGGAAGAGCGACACGAAGCCCGCCAGGAGGAAGAGCGTGCCCACGAGCAGGTAGAGCACCAGTGGGCCCAGGACAAAGCCACGCAGCGAGTTCAGGTTCTGGTTGCCCACGTAGCAGATGCCGGCCACAGGGTCCCCATCCACGGAGCTCAGCGCCAGTGCTGTGATGGACTTGATGCTGGGGATGAGCCACGCGGCCAGGTGGAAGTACTGCGCGTAGCCTGCGATGGCCTCATTGCCCCACTTCATGCCCGCGGCCAGGAACCAGGTGAGCGACAAAATGACCCACCAGATGGAGCTGGCCATGCCGAAGAAATAGACGAGCAGGAAGACGACGGTGCACAGGGCGGGGCCTGTGGTCTCGTAGTGGATGTGGCTGTGTTCACGGCTGCAGGCGACGCTGGCATGGCCCACAACCAGGCGCACCAGGAATCCCAGCGACACACACAGGTAGCAGGCTGACAGGAAGATGATGGGGCGCTCCGGGTAGCGGAAGCGCTCCATGTCGATGAGGAAGGTGGCCACTGTGGTGGCGGTGGAGATAAAGCACAGCACTGACCACAGGCCGATCCAGAAGGTGGCGAACGTGCGCTCATCCGGACTGAAGGACGGCTGGTAGCAGGGCACAGCGCAATTGGGCACCTGGCCTGTCCGCACCTTGTTGTAGAGTGGGTGCGACTCTTTCAGGATGGGCACGAAGGGCTCGCGGCACGTGCACATGGCCGGGCCGCCGGCGCTGCACTCGCCTCCAGAGGAGGGCGCCCCCGCCGGGCCCTGGAGGGTGGGCTTGGGCTCCAAGGACTTGGGGGGCGACGTGGTGGCCTCGCTGCGGTTGTAATCCATGCACAGGACCTCGGCGTCGCGGCCCAGCACAGGGAGACGGTCGCAGCTCATGCGCTCCGGCCAGGCGAAGCCGTACTGGCGCATGAGCGGCGAGCACCCGGCCTTGGCGCGCTCGCACACCGAGCGGCAGGGAGGCAGCGGCTTGTGGTAGTCGGGCAGGCAGATGGGCGTGTACATGGAGCACAGGAAGAAGCGCAGGTCCGGAGAACAGTGGATCTCCACCAGCGGCCAGAACTGGTGCACCTCCAGGCCCGCCTCGTCCTGCGTGTCGTGGTTGAACTGGTTGGGCATGTGCGTCAGGTTGTAGCCGATGCCGCGGCACATGGGCACCGTGATTTCCTGGCACACAGGGGCCTTGGACGCGGCCGCCGCCCGACTCACCAGCTGTGCCAGGAGCAGCAGCAGTAGTGAGGGCGGCGCGCATGGGTCGGGCCGCGCCATCGCCCCCCGCCTAGCCCCGGCCTCCTGTGCCCGGTGAGGGGCCCACGCAAGCGGAGCAGTGCGGGGCTGCCCCCTCCCGGGCGCCGCGCTTGACGCCGGGGCTGACAACCTGTTGGTTTCTTTTTCTCCTAAAGAAATCCGTCCAGAGACAAACTGCTTCGGGCTGGCGCTGCGGCTCCTCGCCTGATAGGGCCGGGGAGGGACGGTCGGGCTCCGATCCCAGGGGGAAGCCTCTTGGAAAAGAGAAGAAACACCGCGACCACAACTCTCAGAGGGGCGTCGCCGCTGGGTCCAGAGAAGAGCGCTCCGATCGCAAGGCCACCGTTTTCCTTTCTTCCCCTCCAGCCCCGGACCAAGTGCTAGCTCTCTCACCCTCCCTCTCCCGGCCGGGCCTCGGGGTTCGGAGCGCTCAGCACCCGGGAAAGGGCAGAAGGACGGAGGCTGGGGAAGGGAAGGCTCGGGCTCTCACCTCTGGGATCCCGCCGAGAAGGCTGAAGTCTGCAGCCAGCCTGGCCCCGGGCCCCGGGACACTCCGCTCAGAAACGCAATCCCAGGCGCGCCGGCTCGGAGAAAGTTTAGAGACAGACTGGGTCGCCGCGGCGGCGATACATGCTAGCAGGTGGGGCGGCTCAGAGAGCAGGGAGCCCTCCGAGCGCGGCCACCGCAGGCCGGTCTCTCGCCATCTCTTCCTCTGGGAACCCTCGCATGGTCCGGGCGGAGTGGAGTGAGGGCAGGCCGTGGGGAGTCGGGTCGCGGCGCCAGGCGCGGGGCGAGTGCGTCCCGCAGCACCTTGCTGGGAAAGTCAACGAGGGCCGGGACTCGATTGATCGCGCCGGTCGGGCCGGGACTGCACGGTAGCTCCCTCCGCAGCCGCCAAGTGCCTCGGTCGCTCGCCTCCTTCCCTGCAGGGGGCTCCGCGCTCCAGCAGACTCCCGGGGCGGTGGCGGCGCTCAGGACTCGCCGGGCTCGGCTCCTCCCCGCGCTCTGCACCCCTCCGCCTACCTTCCGCGGGCACCGAGCGGCGCAAGGCAGCAGCGAACTCTGGCCCGGGCCAACTGCCCTCTCGCTCCCGCCAGGGTCACCTGCTTCTATGCCCGCCGGGAGGCCCCGCCCTCACCCCGCCCCTCCCAGGCCCAGAGTCCGCTCCCGACAGCCGCGCCAAGCCTTTGCTTGGCCCCGCCCACTGCCCCGAGGGCTCGGCCTCTCCCCCGGCGCCCCTGGCCCCGCCCGATGCGGACCGCCGAAGAAAGCTGGCCAATCGCGGGCCAGAAAATGACGGAGGCGGGGAGAATGCTAATGACACCTCCTTGGGAACTGGGGCGGGAATTCCGGGCCCGAAATCCCTGAGTTCTCTGAACGCGCTCGCCTACTGCATGGTGCGAGCTAAGAAGCTCTGCTCCAGGGCTACACCGCGGCTCCTCTGCATTCTAGAGCCCTTAGAGGTCAGAGCTTGTGTAAAAGAATTGCAGTGCCACCTGTCTCCCTTTTGCCGCTTGCACTGGGCAGAGAAGAGCCAATATTTAGCCTCTACCGTGAGCCCAACAGTAATTAATCGTCCTTAGTGCAAGACCTGAAACCCTTCCAATTCCGAGTACGTCTTACAGGTAGGAAACGGAGCCTTACCAGACTGACCCAGGAGAGTGAGCTCATAGAAGCTGGAGACCTTGCTAGGCTTGTTCCCCGAGTGTCCTGGAGCCTGGCACACAGGCGCGCACGGCTAGCCCTGGACTGGCACCCAGCAGTTTGTACGTCGGCCCCTCCCCCACGGGCCTTCCCTACCCGCCCCCCCCCCCAGGCCCGACCTTCACTGTTGGATCTCGGAATCACATCTTGCTGCTGTGACACAATGAGTTTCTGACTTCGGTGGACTCCAGGAATGTTATTCCTTATCGGCGAGTTTTCGAATCCCAGGCAGGTCCGAGGTCGCTCACAGGCAGCCCGGCTCAGGGCTCCCTCCGGGCCGACCCCGGGCTGCCCGCTGCTAAGCCCTGCTCTGGAGCGCCGCAGGGTCTGGGGGCGCCCGCAGCAGCGGGGCAGCGGGGACACGCGAGCCACCCTCCAAGTGCGTTGTTAGGCTGCAGGTTTTAAATGTTCTACGAATGCTTCTTTTCTGTGTGTTCTAATTAGGTTGGAAGACAGGTGTTTAGTGTGCTGACCGAGACGGTTGAAGTTGTAACCCTCTCTCCCATTCCCTCCTTCCACCAGGAGAAAAAGCCTTTGAAATAGGCGGTGTCTGGGATATTCGAAAGACTCAGGACTGGACTTTGTGGCTGAGACCTACTGGAGTTATTGTCTGTTTTGTGGGCTCCCTGGGTCCGCACTGGGAGGCTCAATTGTAGAAGAGCCATCTCTGTCCTGCTCCTCAGCGGGTTACGTGTACTAACCTCAGCCTCGCAGTAAAAAAGAGTAAATACCAATCACTACACTGACATCATAAGCATTCATTGTCTTAAAAGGTACATCCCACCTGCCATTCCCTGAAGCAGGCGATCATATTGGATCTTTTATTTGGAGGGGGGAATGCTTCACACCTGGAAAACATCACGGCTGAAAGTAGTAGGAGCTGGAAAGCTGGGGCGCACGGCCGCCGCCAAGGGGAGCCCTGGGGGAAGGCACCGTGTGCGCCTGCGCACTTGCGCAGGGAGGGCCGGCTGCTTCAGCGCCCTTCTCGCAGCATGTGCATTATTGGGAATGGACAAGTGTTGGCTAATAATAAAAATTATTTTAAGTTGGAGAATGTTAGTCACTCACACTGGAATTTAGCCAGAATACTTGTGTTATTTCACTTGGTTCTGACTCAAACTATCAACTGTTTTGTAAACCTCTCTTAGTCAACAGCAAAAATCTTAATTTTACTTGGAGATCATTAAGAATAATAGAAGAAAACACTTCAGTAAAGTCTTATTTGGCGTCGTATCGCATTTTACACCATTATAATCTTTGCTTTTCCAAGGACTATTTGAAATATGTTGTTTAGTATGTCTCAGGCAGAGTGCTAAATAATTCATGTATTTTACTTCATTTAATCTTTGAAACAATCAGATGAAGAAACTAGTAGCAAAATGCTGAAAGTTATTTATTCAGTCTATGGACATAGTAGAATAAAAATTTTTACATATCATGATGACTAATAATGATTGGTTAATAATGATATGATGCTAGCACAAGGTCCCGAGTTCAATCCCCAGTATCGCAAAATAATAATAATGATAACAACAATAACAACAATATGATGCTCTAGAAAATTGCTAAGAATAGATTTTAAGGGTTTTCACTCCACAAAAAAATAATGAAGTAATGTAGATAGTAGCTTGTTTTATCTCTTCTACAATGTATATAATTTTTACTTGTCGATTTAAAAAATTACTTAAAAACAAAAATTTCTCTAGTCACCAAATTGAAAAAAAACTAATTTTTTAAAAAAACATAATGCTCATTTATTTTGTGGTATTGGGGGTGTTGCACATGCCAGGCAACAGCTCTACTACTTTATACTCCCTGCACATAAAGTTGCAGTTTTAATGTTTTTAGAACATTACCAAGTCTCCCTATTAACTCACTCATTTCTCTTTACATTTTCCATCCATACAGCCATTCAACAACCATCAAATTTCTAAAATGAAGCTACTTTTGCTATACTGAGCATATTGCTACAGAGCCAAACTCATGAAACTCAATTAAGAGTTCAAGGTATGTTTATTAATTGTTGAAAATCTAGAGAATAACATGGACTATTGTATTTAATAAGTGTGTAACATTATGTAAGATTTGAAGTATTGACTTTGGATTTCATCATCAAGGCACAGTTTAAAATCTTACTAGGTTTGTGTTTATATATGAATTAGTTTTCAATGCTGTAGGAATGAGCAGGTAGATTTTATATAGTATCTTATTTATTTTGCAGTCCTGCAGGTTCAGCCCAGGGTCCTCATACTGAGCTATGTCCCTATCGTGTGTGTGTGTGTGAGTGTCTGTGACAGGATCTTGCTAAGTTGCCCAGGCTGAGCTTGAACTTACCACCCTCCTGCTTTAGGGTCCCAGAGTGCTAAGATTACAGGCATGCATCACCATCTACTTTTTACTATCCTGAAAATTGAGCCTGAAATGGCATGCTAAACATGGCCACCTTCGATACATATTCGTGGAAGGAATGACAGCTGAGGTGAATTTTTCTGACTTCACAGCTGTGTGAGCACTTGAGCGCAGCCTTGCCCGTGAAGTGCGTCTCTCAGGTGGCCTAGACTCTACTAACTGCAGCAGCCTTAGGTCCCAACCCTGGCTTTGCCCTTTCTAGCTGTGCACCTTGAGTTTCCTCAGTTTTCGATGTTCTCTTCTGTACATTACTTTAGCAAAACAAAGGAGCGTGTTACTCACAGTATGCTTCACTTCTGGGCACACTCCAGGCAGACAGCTGTTTTTTAGCACATAGACGTCACTAAGCTTGATACAAAGCACAGGTGGTCTCACTTGCTTGGGGTCCAAATACACGCACCTGACGCCAGCGTCTGGCATTTGCTCGTGTGCCAGCCCCGGCCAGGGACCCTGCCGCTGCCTGCCTCCTGCCTCACGGGGACAGTGCCTCAGACTGGTTCCTACCATGTCTTCAGCCTCCTCCCGTGCTGTCAACCGCGATGGGGTTAATGCCCACGAGCCATGTGATCAGATCAATCAATAGCACGAAGACCTTGTTCACACTGTACGTGGAGGAATTCGACTGTAATCTTTAGTTCTCTCCCCTCCCTCGTGGAGACGGTAGAGCAGTAAAAGCACAGCCCTGTTTCTCCCCGACCCGGATCTTCCCACATGGATCTCTGCCTCTCACTGGGCACCCTCACCACCGTGGAAGCTGTGAGCACCGCTCAACCTTACAGCCTATTCAGTCAGAATTTCTGGCTGCGAGCTCTAGAGGTGGGTTTCAGAGTTTTCGTTTATGTGCTTTGGTTGCCGTTTGAACCTTGGAGGTGAGTCTGACTTTCACATAGACTTGAGAACCGCTGGAAGGTGCCTTTGGTGCGTCCTCACAGCCCCACCTACCTAGGTGTGGGCCTACCTAGGTCTTCCGAAAGATAGGGATCAACAGCCGGGAGTGGTGCCACATAGCTGTAAACCCAGCATGCTGGGAGGCTGACGCAGGAGGATCGCTAACCTGAGCTCAGCCTGCACAATTTAGCATCTTAACAAGAATGTCATGAAAGGGGGGAAGGCTGGCAATGTAGCTCAGTGTGGATGGCCGGGGTTCAATCTCCAGGGCCACAAATAATAGTAATATTATTTAAAATAATACTAATATTAAAAATTAATTGCACTGGTATGGAAAATGGAGCATCCCAAGAGAAGGAATAGAGAAGTGTGTTCTAGGCTAATTGCGGCTGAGTCTGCTTAGGTTGAAGGTAAAATTATGTAAAGCAATAGAATTGTGGTAAGATGCATTAATAGGGCTGATAACCATAATATCAGCAACAGAAGTGTATTGAGAGCTTCCTAAATGCATTCCATATACTCTGTGCTAAGCGTTTTACTTTCTAATGTCTATTACTTTCAAGAATCCTGTAAGGCTTATATTCTTAATGCCATTCTATAGATGAAGAAACTGAGGTTCAGATAAGCTGAGTAACTTGCTACAGCTCCCAGCCTGAGTTCTCCTAAGCCCAAACCCATTTCAACAGCAGGCCTCACTGTAGGCATGGCAGCAGGCATGTGTGAGGCACGGCGTCCCAGTGCCCACCAGATGAGCAAGGTCCCTGCTCCTCAGCACCCCTTCCTGGGGATGAAGGAGAGTCTCCAGTTCTGGTCCGGTCCCTTTATCTGGAGATAAAGTGTAGGGAGCGGAGGACGCTGGGTTCACGTAGAGCCCAGTAGTGTAACTCCAGACGCAGCCTGTTCCGTGGGTTTCTGCACAGCAGCCCTGAGGCGCGCCCCTCACACAGACTGTAGCACCTCCTGGCTCTTGGCCGTGGAAGCTTCCCCGCCAGGAGCAAGGTGGAGGCCATGGAGCAGCGTAGCAGGGCCTGGGGCGGCCCAGCAAAGGGGCCCAGGGCCTCAGAAAGGACCCAGGCTTGCAGGAAGGCTGAGTACGAGTTGGTAATGTCCCGGGGTTTGCCGCAGGAAATAGGCACTACTCTAGGTGTTCAAGCAGAGAAAGATCTGGAGAGGGAGTCCCGCAGCTGCTGGGAGGGCTGGAGGGGAGAAGCCAGGAGGCTGCCCCGGAGCCCCAAGGGGAAGCCCCACCCGCAGCTGCAGCTGCGAGCCGGAAGTCAGGATGGTGCTTCTGCTGCCACCGCTGCCTTCATACTGTATGTCCCCCTGAAATAAGACTGGATCTTATGTTAATTTTTGCTCTAAAAGACTTGATAGGGCTTATTTTCAGGGGATGTCTTGTTTTGTCATATATAGCAATCTACACTTATTCAAGTATAAAAATCTACATTTACTCAAATACAGTCACGGGGTCTACTGGAGCATTGTTATACATCTTCAAGTTCCAAATTCCAGCCTGGATTTCTTGGGACTCCCCGTGCCCTGTAGAACTCACTGGGCCCATCTCTCACGTCCGACAGAGCTCTCCCTAAATGAGCCCTTCCTCTCTGTGTAGACTGCTCCTGGGACACAGTTACAACACACTGAATTTTGAAGATTCGTATTAGAGGGCCAGGGCTATAGCTCAGTGGCACCACCCCTGCCTGGCAAGGGCAAGGTCCTGAGTTCAATCGTTGGCAGCGAAGAAAGAAAAAGATTTATGTTAGACACAACCATGTCCGTCCATTATCAAGTGCACCTGTTAGTCATATTTTCTATCTGTACCCCAATTGGTCATTCAGCAATAAGTCTCACATTCATCTGTTTTTTTTTTGGTTTTTGTCTTTTTTTTTTTTGTACAGGGATTAAACTCAGGACCTCATCCTTGCCAGGCAGGCGCTGTGCCACTGAGCTACATCCCCAGCCTCTCATCCAAAGGTACCTGCTTGGGTATGTTTAATTATAATTTGTGTTATTATTTCTTTTAAGTATTCATGTCAATAATTATTTATTTAACTGTATAATAACATTATTATTTTATAATTCAATACATCCATTGTATGTTGCAGTGGACATACTGAATGTGTTTGTCTGATCATCCTACCTGGGGCATTATTTGGGGGTCAGGCTTACACTGAGGGCATCCTAAACACCCTGGTAAGTTTATTTTCTGGTTAGGTCTTATTTTCAGGTCAATATTGTAGTGCAGAGCTGGTGACTGGCCCCTTGGAGAAGATGCTAAGCCTGGCAGGGTTAGGTGCCTCCCAACATTACTTCTCATGATGGTCAGTTGTGTCGGATTGGGTAACCCCTAGGGAATTAGCAAAACACACCTCTGGGTGTGTCTATGGTGGGCCTTAGATTCAGGGGGGCCCCACCCCAAGTGTGGGTGGCACACTATGCAGGCTGCGGGCTTGGGTGGGACACCTTGGGAAGAGGAAGCGGCTGAACACACTTTCCTCTTGCGTTCTTCCTGTTTCCTGGCGGCCATGAGGTGAGCAGCCTTCTCTGGTCAGGCCCGTCTGCCGGGCTGTTTCTGCATGTGAACCCCGGGTATGACTGAAACCTTTGAAACTGTGAGCAAAGTGGCCCTTCCCTCCTTTCACAGGCAGGGGCCAAACTGTGTGTCAGGAACGAGACAGAGGCAAAGACACCATCCTCCTGCTTCAGCCTTCTGGGTAGCTGGTATGACAGGCATTTGCCACTGTGCCAGGCTATAATGATTCTTGTGAAATACAGTCAACCAACAAATCAATTTTAAAAGGATTATAGTTTAAGAATTTTAAAGAGGGCATGCTAGCATAAACTACCTTGTGATTTATTTTATAATTTTGTGGTTTTCTATTCACAGATCCATTTTCCCCACTTGATTATATGTTCTTGCAATCTCCCATTCCCAGCTCCTTCCCCAGAAGACTATATATTCTAAAGATAACTGATATTTTCCAAAAATAACCGATAATCGTAAAACTTCCCACCTCATGCACTTCTCTGCAGGGTGACCTTTCCATTCTCCCACAGAGGAGGCAGGTAGAAGGTTTGAGACTGCTTCCTCCTGAATCTTGGTGGCCTGGGTGGGTTTCGACTATGCGAGTATGTTGGAAACAGTGCTGTGGATAGGTCCCAAGTGGCTACGCTGTTCCCATCTGATTCTCTGGAGAACTGTTCCTTTGAGATGCTTCCTCCCAGAGCCCACAGGGAGCGGCCTGTCACAGTCCCAGCTGAGCGTGCTGTCGTGTCGCCCCAGCCGGCGTCTGACACACGGTACAGGAGGTGCAGTCCCCAACCTCGAGTCACCTCTGTGGCGAGCCGTCCTGGGGACACCCCAGACGGTGAGGTGAGAGCCAAGCGCTGTGGCGATGGCCTCCCCAGGACTCCGAGTCCCGGCACCAGTGAGCACAGTCCAGTGGCTGTTGTTTTACACCCCTCGTTTGGAGAGCTTTTTACACAAGAGCAGTAACTGGAACATGACAAACCTGCCTGGCTGTGAGCTCTTAGATGATCAGGGAGACAACTTTTTTCCTTTTCACCTGACCCAGTTGGTGATCAACTTAGGCACTGAAGCTTGAGAACTTTCATCCGTCTCACTTTCATCCTGTTGAATCTCGCTGTTGATGATATGCATGTGAAATGTCTAATCTTTTAAAACACAAATCTTCACCATTGATCTTAATATCCTGCTGCAGCGAGTTCCCCAGGTCAATTGTGTGCAGTGGGGGGAAAAAGGGCCTCCTTTTATCCATTTTAAACATGCTTCCTTTCATCTCATCTTGTCCTCTTGTTCTTCCCCAAGTAAAGCGATTTCCATTTTGTGGGGACCTAGACAGAGAGGATTGAGTTGAGACAATAATCTTCCTTTGAGCTGGTCACCCAGAAGGCCCCAGGTGCACCAGGATGCCGAGCCGTGGGTTTAACCGGCGACTTAAAGGTGGGGAGACACCATGCTAATTAGTCACAGGTGCAGTTCCAAGTGTTTAAAAAGGTCACTGCGTTTGGCAAGAGGCAACGGATGGAACCTGCACCCAGGATGGCAGAGAGAAGACTGGAAAGAAGCCTGGCTTTGGTCTCAGCTTTGTGCTCCGGCTGGAGCCATTAGGCAACATTTGGAGCCCCCACTTCAGGGCCTAGGGAATGACGAGGTTCACCCAGAAGGTCCTGTAAAGCCCTCTGGCCCCTTGACATTCTATGAATTCTGTCTGCTGGTCATTTAGAAGCAACTGCCGTAAGAATGCACGGGAAGGAGCTTGGACTCCGAAGTGTGCACCGTCTTCGCTCTACAGCAGGCTCACGAGGGCAACAGCATAGCAAAAAGTTCTTTTTTCCAAAACAGAATTCCAAGTAGGCTTGTTACCAAGCACAGATTCCTGCTATGGCTGGTGACATCCAGCAGCCTGAGTCCTCTGCTTCCCCGGGCCGCTCCCAGTCCTTTGGGCTTTCCTCCATGATGTCACAGCTGCCTCGCTGGCCATTTGTGCTGGGACAGCATCGTGCCAAGTGATGGGGATGGACAGATGGGGGGCAGTGTCTGCTGTAGGGTGGCCTCGTGGACAGAAAGAGGGCAGTATTCCAGTGAGCAACGC
This sequence comes from Thryonomys swinderianus, assembly GCA_004025085.1. NCBI lineage: Eukaryota > Metazoa > Chordata > Mammalia > Rodentia > Thryonomyidae > Thryonomys > Thryonomys swinderianus. Next base: position 19,159 of record PVIC010028076.1, read on the forward strand.
AAAGGAACTGGTCACCTCAGCCTCAAGCCACCTGGGCTTCCTCAGGCCTTCTTCCCCCAGGGAAGGAGAGGAGCAGTGACCACGCGGCCTGAGGGACAGCACCCCGGCTCACTCAGCCTGCTTCTTCCTACTTCGTTGCTGGCCCATGACGTATGACTTCTGCAGCGTGACTCTCAGCACTTCTGAGGGTGTGATCCAGCCCTTAAGCTCTACACCGCTTTCCCTTACTGAATTTTGAGTTTGCAGCCACAGGCGGTGGCCACCTGAGGTCTTAGGACTCCTCGTGTGCTGCTACCCATGAAGGGCTTCTAGATTTGGGGGAATGGGCTACTTGTGATCAGCAGACAATCCATAGTAGCAAGGAGTGTGCCAAGCCTTGATGGAAACTTATTTGCAAGATTAATGGATGAACTCTAGTCCTTATAATTTATGGAAGGTATTTTAGGTAGCGAGGAGAAAAATATCAGTGAATAAAATAATATGTTTAGGGCCAAGAATGGTTTTATATTTTTAAATATCACACTGAAGAAGAACTCTTCCCTACTTTCCTTCATGTCTCAGTGACTCATATGACAATGCAGACTAGAAAACATCATGGTGATATCTATGTCAAGTGATTTTTTTTTTTTTGGTGTATAAATGAGAAAACTGAAGAGCTTGTAGTATGGAAGAGTTACTTGGTTAAAACAAATCATGAGGCTGGAGATGTAGCTCAGCAGCATTGCACCTGCCTGGCAAGGGCAAGGTCCTGAGTTCAATCTGCAGGAGAGAGAGAGAGAGAGAGAGAGAGAGAGAGAGAGAGAGAGAGAGAGAGAGAGAGAGAAGAAAAGAAAATGAAGGATAGAAGGAAGAGCGAGAAAGAAAGAAAGATCATGAGTGGCACCACTCCACTGGGCCAAGTCCTGCACTCGGCTTCTTGGCTACAGCCCAGAACAGGTGCCATGTACTAGTCACATTCTGTCCCTCCACCAGGTTCCCACTCTCATGCTAGTTTAGGTGGCTTTGAAGGGTGTTGCGGTCAGAGCCTTTGGCCCATAGTTGTCTATGTGGCATTGCTGCTTGTTGCCCAAAGACACTGGGCAAAGACAGCTTCCTGTTTAATAAGCGGCACATAGAGACTGGGTCAAACAGTGGTGCACCTAGGTTTTAGAAAAGTAGCTGGTACAGGGACTTTCCATACACTTCCTTCCTCTTCTACTTTGATCTCCTGTTAACAGTGCATGCTAGTATGTTAGTAGTTTGTTATAATGAATGAGCCAACATTGATACATTATTAATATTAAAGTCCATAGTTTATGTTAGGATTAGTTTATGTTTGTGTTGCATAGTTCTAAGAAGTGTTTGTGTGTGTGTGTGTGTGTGTGTGTGTGTTTTGAGACAGGGTCTCGCTTTGTAGTTCAGGCTGGCCTTCAGCTCACTATGTAGCCCAGGCAAGCCTCGAACTCAGCAATCCTCCTGCCTCTGCCTCCCAAGTTCTGGGATTACAGGTGTGAGCCACCACGCGCAATATCATGTTGTTGTATGTGGTTACCAGGATTGAACCTGGGACCTTGCACTTGCTAGGCAGGCAGGCAGAACCACTGAGCTAAATCTCCAGCCCAGTTCTAAGAGTTTTGACAACTATGTAATGTCACATGCCCACCATTACGGTAGCATACAGAAGACTTTCACTCCCATAAAACATCTCTCGTGTTCTACCTTTTCTCCATTCCCATCCTCAAACCCTGGTAGTTGCTAATCTTATTTTCCTGTTTTGGGGTCTTCCTTTTCTAAAATGTCAAACAGTCTGAATCATATTCTTTTCAGAATAATTTCTTTTATTTAAGTATGCATTGAAGATTCACCATGTCTTTTTGTGGTTCTCTCTCTTTCTCTCCTGTCTTTGGTGGGGCTGGCAATTGAAAACAGGGTTGCTGTGCCATAATGGCCCATTCTTCTTTGCTGAATAATATTCCATGCATGGATGTACCAGTTCGTTTAGCTACTCACCTGTTGAAGAACATCTTGATTATTTCTGAGTTTTGGCAATTACAAATCAGGGTCCTATAAACATCCTTGTGTGGACATAGGTCTTTGGCTCAGGTGGGTAAATACTAAGGAGTGTTTCTGCTGGGTCATGCAGTAAGGGAGGGATTAGTTTTTAAAGAAATTGCCATGGTGTCTTCAAGAAGGCTATACCATCAGGTATCCCAACTAGCAGTGAGCGAGGTCCTGTTGTTCCACGCATCCCTTGCAGCTTTCAGGCTCCAAAGTTGGTACTTTTGATTTTAGCCTTTATAATAGGTATGTGGTAGTATCTTATTGATGCTTTAGACTGTGACTTTCTACTGATATGGGACATGGAGTACCTTCACATGCTTCTTCACCATCTGTGGGTCTTTGGTGAGATGTCTTCAGGTCTTTGCCTACTCTGATGCTGGGTTGTTGGCTTATTGTTACACTCTAGGAGTTTTCTGTATGTGTGAACTTAGGTTCTTTATCATTTATGTGTTTTGTAAATACTTTCTCACAGCTGTGATTTGTCTCTTCATTTTGTAAACTATCTTTTGCAGAGAATAGGTTTTTAATTTTAATGAAGTCCTTATCAATGTTTTTATACTATTCCCTTCCTTCCATAGATTCTGTTTTTGGTGTTGGATCTAAAATGATATTTAAAGCCAGGGATGGTGGCTCATGCCTATAATCCCAGCACTCGGGAGGCAGAGGCAGGAGGATTACTTCAAGTTCAAGGCTAGTGTTGGCTACATAGTGAGTTCAGGGTCAACCTGAACTACAAAATGAGACCCTATCTCAAAAAACTAAAAATAAATTTTAAAGGGCCGGAGGGTTAGCTCAGTGGTTCTGGTGCCTGCCTTGCAAGCGCAAGGTCCTGAGTTCAATCCCTGGAAACCACATATAATGCTGGGCGTGGAGACACGCCCACCAACAATCAACACCGCATACCACAGTGCCGGGCATGGTGGCTCACGCCTGTAATCCCAGCACTCAGGAGGCAGAGACAGGAGGATTGCTGAGTTCGCGGCGGCTTCCCTGGGCACCATAGTGAGCTCAGGGCCAGCCTGAACTACGAAGCGAGACCCTGTCTCAAAAATCAAAAAATAAATAAATAAATAAATAAATAAAATTTTAAAATAAATAAAATGATTTGAAATAGGGTGTGGTGGTGTATGCCTATAATCCCAGTACTTAGATGGCTGAGGCAGGAGGATCGCGTGAATTTGAGGCCAGCATGAGCTACATAGAAAGTTCAATGGCAGCCCGAACTGCATAGTAAGATCCCCATTTCAAAAAAAATGTACTTCTATTTCTGGGGAAAAGCCCTAAAGAAAGCTTCAAAAGGATTGTTAGGCTCTGGGAGCTGCTTCAGGAGTCTTGGAGTGATCTCCTGAGGCCTCTGGCATCTCAAGGTGACTGGTTACCCTGGGTCGGCTTCAGCCTCCACCCCAGGCACCAAGCATGCCTGACCTGTTTCTTGCCTCTACCGGGACACAGACCCCTATCGCCCCTCACAAGTATGCATTTTTCTCCTTTGCAGAGAGGAAAGATTTAGAGTTAGGTTATGGATATATCATTGCTCCTCAATCCTTGATGACTTATTAAATGAGATATTCATCTTTTTGGCTGGCAATATCTTTAAGCTTTTCCAACAAAACTAGTCAACCAATTGTTGTAAAGAGTTTAGTCTTTTTAACACAGGAAGACAATCCACTCTGTCTTGGTGTTTTTCTTTTCAGTTCTTATCTTATTAGTGCATGTTTGCAGTACAAAATGACTACTTAGATTCCTCCTGGGAAGCCAGTGCATGTACATAATACATCTTAATTCTTTTATCCCCTTTCCCTCCCTCCCTCACTCTCCTTTTCTAAAAGATCTATCTCCCTATTTTCTATTGTCTCTCTTTTATTTTGTTCTTTATTTATATTTTGAATTTCTTACACATGAGAAACCATGTGATATTTAAGTTTGCTTATCTGATTTATTTCATTTAAGATTACGGTCTCAATCATGGTGTGTCCATTTTCCTACAAACAACTCAAGTTTATCCTTCTTTATGGCTGAATAGTAGTCTATCGGGCATAAATACCACACTTTCTTTATCCATTCACCTATAGACCACTTCAGGATTTAGGTATTTTGAATTGTGTTGTTTTAAAAAGATTTCCAGTTCCCTTCCCCCATCATACCACCTGTACTAGAAATTGAAGCCAGGGACTTTACACTGTGCTACATCTCTAGCCTTTTAAAAATTTTTTTATTTTGAAACAAGGCCTTGCTAAGTTGCCCAGGCTGGGGTTAAGT
>PVIC010028077.1:0-23516 GCA_004025085.1 Thryonomys swinderianus
GCCCTTCTTCCTACCTGGCAGAGAAATCATCCTTCTGTTCAGCATATTCAAAATGGACCTGCTGCCAGCCACAAGCCTCCAGTCAGCTGCCTTCTCTTACCAGCTGCACTCTACAGTTACCTCAGTGTTTGCGCTCCAGGAACCGGAACATCACAGCCTCACTGCCTGGCGCTGCCTGCGTGTCTCATCTGACTGCATTTTAAGTTTTTGAGACAGGGTCTCACTTTGTAGTCTGGGCTGCCTTCAATGTATGAGGAACCACGAGCTGGTCTGGTCCTCACAGTGATCCTCATGCCTCAGCCTCCCGAGCACTGGGATTGCACAACCCAGGACGGCACCACCGAGCCTGGCCTCATCTCGTTTTGTCATCTCATACGGGCAGCATGTTATTTTGTGACGGGGAAAAAGAGAGACCACGTTTATATAAATGCAGAAAACTAAAGATTTAGGGTGACTATTATTATCAGAAAGAGGAATGATAAATGTTGCAGAACATGTGGAGCAACACTAATAGAAATGCCAATGTGTACACCCATACAGAAAAGATCATGGCAAGGAAATGAAATCAGTTTCTTAAGGATACATTTAAAAACCTATGTTTGTTGCTACATTATTAACATCTAAGGCACTGAAAACAATCTAATTTTTCTAACAGGAGATGAACGATCAGAGAAAATGTGGTATATATGTACAATGAACTAGTGCCTTTTAAAACAAGAAAATTTTGTCACTTGCAAAAACATGAGCGAACCTTGAGGACATTTTGTTAAAAAAAGAAGCCAGGCTCAGAAAAACAAATACTATAGGCTCTCAGGACGCTGTCAAATCTAAAATAGCTGTATTATTAGAAGCAGAAAATATACTGGTGGTTACCAGAGTGGGGCTGGAGACTAGGGCAGGTACTGGCCGAAGAATACTGCACAAACAGAAAGGCATGACATCTTTCTCCGCTCATTTTAAGGGTCACAACTAAAATAGCTTTTGTTATACAGTAACAAAAAACAAACTAATAAAGAGAAATGATAACAGATTTATTAAGCCCCAACTTCACGTGACTCAGGAGCCTTCAGAAATGAAGTCTTAAAGATACAGAGAAAACTATTTTTTGTGCTCAAATTCAATGTAGAATGAAAAACTATGTAAAAGATGTGATTGGAAAAAACATAAAGAAAATGTGCAGTTTGCATACAGTGGAGCCCAACTCGGCCGCAGAGAGAGAGAGAACGAACTTGAGCCATTTGCAGGAAACCGGACGCCCCTGGAGGCCGAATGTTAAGTGAAGTAATTGAGGGGCACAGTGTAAATACTGTACATTTTCCTAATATGAGAAACACAAATTGTCAATAACAAACAAAATAAAATTCAGATAATAAGAAGTAACAGATCTTCTTCAAGCGGGAAGAGGATTGAGAGATGGAGGAGGAGGGAAAGGGGACGCAGAAGGAATGAAGACGTGTCATGTGCACGTGCCGCTGCCCGGAGCAGTGTACACGTACTGCAAACATGTACTAATAAAGAAAAACAAATTAAAAAGAAAAAAGTACGGCCAAAGACACAAGACTCAGAATAGGCCAGGAGGGCCTGTCTGTCTGCATTCTTCTTGGCCTGTCCGCCTGTCCTTCCTTCCCTGCAGGGATGGGGCAGAGCCCCCGTGGAGCAGAGTCTTACAGTTCACTCCCCAAACAGGCGGCGCAGACCACGTGTGCGCAGCTCTTGAAAGCAGGGCTCGAGGCCGAGCGGAGGGGGCCCCGTGGCTTCCAGGTTCCACCCGAGGAAGAGGAACTCCAGCCCCCCGTGGGCTACCCGGAAGGAGAAAGGGGAGAGCGGAAAGCCAGAGGGGCTGTTTCTGAGGCCTTTCTAGGGCCTGCAGCTCTGAGCCAGCCCAGGGAGTGTATCTTAGGGTTTCGTTTTCTGAACTGCAATAAGGTAAAATCTCAATTAGATAGAAGAGATAAATTCAAGAGATGTACTGAACCTCGAGGCAAGTACAGTTCGTGACAATAAATCTGTATTTGAATATTACTGGGTGACTTTGTGTTCTCAACATGGCACACGCATGAGAAGCTGCAGGTGTGCATTAGCTTCACTGAGTACTCAGCAAGGTGTGCACATCGAGGTACCACGTCACACATGTCTGAACTGTCAAAACAACTACCCCCCTCGTCCGTGCTCCTGAAGTGAGGCGCAGCGGTGATGACCAGAGCCACCCCGCGGCAGCGGCATCACTGGCAGCCGACGGTCCCAGCACGACGCAGTCAGCACCGGGGATTTCGATTCAAACCAGTGGACACAGAGAGACAGCAGCTCTGCACCTGTTTGTGCAGCTCAAGTCTGTGTGAGATTTCTACAGTCAGCCCCACCGGCCTCCGGCCCCCTAACCTCTCCTTCCAGAGCTAGAAACGAGAGTTTATAATGGTGCACACGCTGCACGCATGTCGCTGGAGGCGTACTGCACAGAGCAGGACGACATTCTCAGATATCACCAAACCGGTGCCTTTCCTTCTCCTCAGAGGTGAACTGGCCTAACCCTCTCCCCTGCTGCTTTCTACGCTCAGAGCAGGCAGACCATGTTCATTTTCTCGAGAGTAAAGTATGGCAGCAAAGCAGCGCTGCGTTTTGGTCCCGCAAGGCCTGTGCTCGCTGCGGCGTCGGTGACTGAGACAAACGGGCAAAAGTGCTTCGAGGCCGGTGAGACCAGGGCAGGTCTTCATGGGCTGGGCTGTGGGGCAGCGCGATCGGACCTATCCCAGTGAAGTTTCTGGGATGTGCTACTGACTTTTTCTCACGGCTTAGACAAAATACTGAGGCTCAGAGTTAAAGAAGGCAACGGTTATTCGGGCTGACAGTTTTTATCCATCATCAGTTGGCTCCAAAATTTCCCACTCTGAAAAGGACACACTTTACTTTCCAAGCTTTGCTTCCCAGACTAAAGCTCCGGGTTCTTCCTGCTAATTACAGTACAGGGAGAGGAGAGCAGGACACGCTGAGCACCTCCCTCGCCACTGCTTTCTTTGTCTTTCGTGTGTATTTTTCCCGTTATGGGCGCCGGCCTCAGTTTTGCCAAGGACACCGCTCGTTTGGAGGCGTCATGAGCACATGAGCCTGCCGGGCGAGGATGACACAAGTCACGGCTGCGCAGCTTAACCAAAATACAGGCTCTGTCGTGGTTACAGGGGCCAAAGAACAAGATGAAGGAGCAAAAAGACTGTAGATTCTCCCTAATAGGAGGGACCCAAATTAACAATAAAGAGCAAAATAAAATCTAGATAACTGAAGCAAGAGGTCTTTTTCAAGGGGGAAAATGATCAAGAGGTAGAAGGAGGAGAAAGAGATGGAGGGACAGAGGACGGACGAGGGACGAAGAGGCCTGTGCCCATGTGCCAGCTCCACGTGGCGAAGGGAGATAGCAGGCTAAGCCTCTGCCGGGTAACGCCCCTTCTCTGGCCCTCAAACGACCTTTCCCCTGTGCACAGGGACAGAGTGGGGGTTTCTGGGGTCTTTCGTCTTCTTACAGGGACCGCAGTCGTATGAGGTTAGGGCCTTAGTCTTCGACCTTTTTTAACCCCAGTTATGGCCTTTTGAAGGCTCTGTCTTAATGGCACTGAAGGTTAGGGCCTCCCCGCGTGAATCTGGGGAGGAGACAGACTCTGCAGTCCTCCGCACCGAGAACCGAACTAGAGCCCATGTGCCAGCCAGTGTGTCTCCGCTTGGTCATTTTCTTCCCAGCGTTCCTCTTCGTGCCCCTGTCCAGCTGGCCCCATGTTTTGGGGCCTCTCTGCTTCCGTTTTTCATTTTCTCATTCGCTTTGTAGAATACAGACAGAGCAATAGCTCCTGAACTTCTGTAAAAAATAAACAAATTCTGTGTTTGCTTAACATGGAAAAATGTTCAATGTTAAACTTTTTCCTGGCTGCCTAGAAGATATTGGATATGTAATATTTTCAAATGCTATTTAAAAACTCTTTTGTACAGCTACTAGAAATTGGATTTCGGCTAAATGCAGTTAACATGAGTGTCACATGATAAGTTTTGTCTGCGTGTATTTCACCAAGTATGCTGGTGTTATTCACCAATATAAAAGTGTTCCAGATTCCAGAACCCAACAGCAATCTTGGTCACATGGCCAACTGTATTTTAATTATCTGGCTCAGAACATTCTGTCTTTGTCCCATGAATCACAAAGTGGCCCCACCAGTTGACCTCTTATTAGTGAAATAAAATCAAAGCTATTTCCAGAGTTGCAGCTGCATCTACCCCTGTGGCGGATCTGAACCTGACTGGATATGATTTCATTCACGGGTGAGAAGTCACGGTAGCAACACTCTCCATTACCATGAACGGTAGGAAAAAGGAAGGTGCCACACAGAATGGCCCTGTTTACATTGCAATGAGTCGGCCAAGTGACATGTGAGCCCTAGAAAAAGACTTACTTCCCTACGCAAAAAAGAGTTTATGCACACTTTGAAAGAAATTAAACAACTTTCTACTGAAGCAAAAAACAAAGAGCAAAAAACATTATAAAGAAAAAATAAAGATGAGATAAATAGATGAAATAGAAATTAAAATATCAATATGAATGACTGATCAAAAAGCAATTTTTTTTAAAGTTCAGCAAAACTACTACAAGGTAGGTAAACCATCCAGGAGGGAAAAAGAGACATAAATGATTTAGATAAATTAAAGCAGAGGGGAAGAAAGGAAGACATTATAATTGACATGACAAAGTAACAAAGAATCACTAGGGACTATTACAAACTACAATATGGCAACAAATTGGAAAACCTAGGATGGATTAAATTTGTGGACCCATATAAACTACCAAAATTAGTAATAAAGACATGACAACCTGAACAACACAGGAATAATATGATTGGAATGATAATAAAAACTTCCACCCCAAAAAAGTTCAGGGCTGAAGGGCTTTAATACTGAACTTTATTCAACTTTTTAAAAGAAGAAATAATACCAATTCTTCTCTGACTGATCCAAAATATTATAAGGGAAGACATTCTCTGAAACTTAATCTACAAGTTAAACTGCTATCAAACATGGACAAAAAAAAACAATATGAACACTATAAACTAATATCCCTAAGGAAGACTGTCACAATTCTCAATAAAACACTATGAATTACATCCAACAGCACATCAAAAAGACTCATCATCATGAAGAGTTATAGACCCCAAGGACGTTAAGGGTGGTTCAACATATCAAACCAAAAACTTCGGCACATCACATCTACGAAATAAGGGACAAAATGCTATGATTACCTCAACAGATGCAGGAAAAGCACTCAATATTCAACATCTCTTCGCAATAAAAACACTGAAATAGTTATAGAAATCACGTACCTCAACATCGTACAAGTTATACATACTAAACCTATAGTTAACATCATATTGAATGTGGAAAGGCCGAAAGCTTTATACCTTTTCTTCTACAATTCAGAGCAGAGACCAGGCAAGTACGGCCCAGTGGAGTTCGCACAGTGAATCTCAGCAACAGGGCAGCCTGGTGCCACTGACTGGAGGCTGCACCTGAAACTTTCCTGCCACCGCTGGCACCACGCTGGAGGTCCGCGGAGACAGACTGGGTAAGGAGGGCATGGCAGAGGGGCGCCGTGAGTCTCAGTGAGAAGGGAGCTGGGTGCCATTGACCAGCAGCTGGACCTGTGACTCTTCTACAACCAGTGAGCAAAGTCTGGAGTCCTGCTGGTTCTCAGAACACCCTGAGGCCGTCTTTCCTATTGTCTTCTTCCTTCTCAACAAATAAGTTCTCCTGTTCTCCATTTCTGTGCTCTGCAGCTTTAGTGGAGCTTCCTTTGTAGCCAAACTCAAAATGTATTAGGTTATCCTGCTGGGCTGTTTGGTCATAATTCTAGCTAAAAGCCCCCCACAGTATCACTGCCTCAGCATCAGACTGCTTTGAAATCTCTTCTGCAAGATCAGTTCCTTATCAACCTTTAGACTTAGTCTCGGGAAGTGTCTGGACGTGACCAGAATGCAGACAAATTTTCTGCTGAAGCGTAACACCCATGTTCTGGTGTCTAACAGCCAATGAAGTTCTTCCCAACAGAAACTTCCTCAGCCCCATCTTTCCCGGCAGCAGTGCTACCAGAGTCCTTGTCTTCTGAGCTCTGACCAGAATCTGCCACCAAGTACATCCTGAAGCTATACTTCGGGGTTGCATCTTCAGCGAGCTTCTCCAAACCTTTCCAAATTCTTTCCACAGGCCAGTTCCAAACGCTTCTGAACCATACAGTCAGATATAGTCATATCTATAACCGCATGTGTCTGGCATCAAATTATTTTATTATTTTATTTTTCTGGTTATATATAGAGCGGAATGCTTCCATGGTTGTGTATCAGTCATTCTCCCCCCCCGCACACACACATTTATTGAACTGGAACCAAATTATTAGCTATTTCTCACTGCTGAGACAAAATTCTCAAAGTTGGGCCAGGGATTTAGCTCTGGTAAGTGCAAGGTCCCAAGTTTGATCCCTGTAACCACACACCACAATACTGGGTGTGGTGACTCACACCTGTAATCCTCTCCGGAGGAAGAGGCAGGACAATTACTGTGAGTTCGAGACTTGCCTGGGTTACATAGTGAGTTCAGGGCCAGCCTGAACTACAAAGCAAGATGCTGTCTCAAACAACAGTGACAACAAAACAAATACCCAAAGTTTAACACCTACAGTTAAAGGAGGAAATATTTATGCAAGTCCACCATGTGTAGAGATTTCAGTTCATAGTCAGCCAGTGCCAAGGCAAGGCAGTATGGAGCAATGATTCATGGCAGACAGAGGCCAACAAGGCAGCAAGCACCAAGCATCCTTTATATCCTCACCAGGCTACCCATCCTCAAGGAAGGTACCACTCACGTGAGGGTGTGAAAGTCTAAATTTTAGCATCACACTTTGGATGAATCCCAGCATCACACCCTGGGTCCCAGCCTCACACACCCTAGATTCAGCCACCTCTGAAAATCTCCACCTATGACAACACTGGTGTGTGGCACCATTATTGAGGTGACATCTGGACACACACCATAATGGCTGTGATCTCAAAAGTATAGGCAATAAAAGCAAAACTAGACAGATGGAATTTTATCAAACTAAATGTATCAAACTAAAAATCTCTGCACAGCAAAAGAAACAATCCAGCCAGGCATGGGGGCTCACGCCTGTCATCCCAGCACTCGGGAAGCAGAGACAGGAGGATTGCTGAGTTCCAGGTTTGCCTGGGCACCATAGTGAGCTCAGGGCCAGCCTGAACTACAAAGCGAGACCCTGTCTCAAAAAAAAAAAAAAAAAAATCCATGGAATTAACAACTTATGGGATTAAAAAAAAAAAAAACCTGCAAACTGTTTATTCATCTGGCAAAACATCATTGTCCAGAAGTAGAAAGGAGCTCGAGAAACCCAATAACAAAAAAATCCAATTAAAAGTGGGAAAATTATTGAATAATAATATTCACATTATTCCCAAAAGAAGATAAACTTAGGAAAATGCTCAGTATCATTAGCTTTCAGGGAAACGTAAGTCAACAGCACTGTGAAGTGTGATTTCAGCCTCATTAGAATGTCTATTACAAAAGAATGATCACAAGCCCTGGTGAAGAGGAGAAGAAACTAAAACTCTTTCGTCCTCTTGTAAGAATGTGAATTAGTACAGCCACTGTGGAGGCAGGATGGAGGTGCCTCAAAACACGGAAACACATCTACCGCGAGACCCAGCTAGTCCTCTGCGGCTACACCCAAGGGAGACCCAGCTAGTCCTCTGCGGCTACACCCAAGGGAGACCCAGCTAGTCCTCTGCGGCTACACCCAAGGGAGACCCAGCTAGTCCTCTGCGGCTACACCCAAGGGAGACCCAGCTAGTCCTTGCGGCTACACCCAAGGGAAACCAGGCAAGCACAGCAGCCGCGGAAGAGCCTGCACGGCAGGTTTATTCCTACAGTGTACACTAAACCAAGATGTAGAATCAGCCTCAATTCACAGATCAAGAAAGAGCGGCATGAATATACATGCAAGGGGATATTAATCCATCATAAAAGCGGTATCTTCTCATTTACAGCCAAAACAGAGGACACTCGTACTAGAAAGCCATACGTTTATCCTCTTTCCATAGGAACGCTTAGAGAGGATAGGATGAAGGGGGTTAGGAGGAAGTGTGATCGTAGATACCAAAGCATAACTAGAGAAAAACAGCAAGTTCTAATGTTGTGGCATACCATGTCATGTCTATAGTTCGTGTTTTATAAATGACTGTTTAGACCAAAGAGTCAAAAAACAAAGTAATTCTAAGGAGATGTAACATCAACAACCTTGATTTGGTCCCTGTGCTTCAAGTTTGTGTATTAAATCATCACACCATGTCCGTGTATATGTATTAAGTTAATAACACAAGTTTTCTAAATGCTTACTTGTACAAAACATCTATTCTTTATTTTAAAAACATGCTGAATAGCATGACAATGTTAGCAGGATCAGTAAATTGTAAGAATACTGACAAGGGAGGGCTCAAGTTTTCAAAGTATATTCTTAAGTTTTTCAATTATTTCTTTTTTGAGATGGGGCTCGCCTTGTAGTTCAGGCTGACCCTGAGCTCACTATGTAGCCCAGGCAAGCCTCAAACTCAGCAATCCTCCTGTCTCTGCCTCCCGAGTGTGGGATTACAGGTTTGAGCCACCAAACCTGGCATGTGTGGTGTGTGATACTGATTGCTGGTGGGCGTGAGTCACCACACCTGGTATTGTTGTATGTGGTTACCGGGGATTGAACCAGGGACCTTGTGCTTGTTAGGCAGCCGCCAGAACCGAGCTAAATCTCGCCCCATTATTTCATTTCTAACTGACCTTGAAAATAAAAATTTACATAGAAACCTTTTTTTCTGTATTAAAGATATTATTTTACTATTATAAATATAAATATTCAAAATCTGATTCTTGACATACAGCTTATTACCAGTATTCTCTTTCTCCTCGGGAAAACTAATGAAATGGAACTCCATAGAATTTGTAATGGTAAATTTCTACAACAAAAAAATTAAACGCTGTAGTTTTCCCTCCAGAGGCTATTTGACATTCACTCTAGCAAATAACTCAAGATGCAAGAAACCATGCAATTTTAATCATAGAAATAACACTCTCAGCTTGATAGTCAGCTCTATCACAGGGATTACAGATTTGCTAAAACTAGAATCAAATGTAACCAGTGATGAAGTGAAGATAATATATTTTGAGATAAGATACCACTGGTGTTTGGCCTGATTTCAGGTCCCCTATGGGACTGGTACTGGAAAATGCCGCAAGGAGAAACAAAGACATTTCTATGAGCTAAAGAAAATTAGAAATGAGAGGGATAAATCTGTAAAAGGTAAATTGATTATGAAATACCTAGCCAAGAGAACCATAATCAAAATATGGTCACCTGAAACCCACCATGATTTATTTCTAAATAGGACTCAAAACCCAAAGGGAACCACAAACCTAATGATCTGGTATCTCTCATGTGGAATTATGTTTGTAAAAAATTCAAAGTATGATGTAGCAATCCAGACGAATCCAGCGTCTCGGATTCGGTGCTCCGAGAAAATACGGAGATGGGGACTGTGAGAGCTATGACAGTCTCTTCAGGTCAAATGGGCCAGGCTTATTTTCAATTTCAAATCTGATATATGAGCATTATGCAATATAAAAAGTCTATGAAAGCTGGGGAATAAAACACGGGCTATATTAATCAGAATCCATTAACAAAATAATTTTATTTAGTAAAATCTATTTCATGGTGATACAGTTGATGTGACTAACCCAGCGATCCTACCTCTCAAATAAATATGTGTAGCGTTCTTCCCTCGGTGGGAAGGAGCCCGGAGAACGGCGTGGACAGACAGCGGCTGTGCCAGCTGACGGCTGGTGCCCACTCCCGCTGGCGGCCGGAAGCTGCGAATCCCCCAGCGGCTGGTGACGGACTGGTGACTGGCAGTCAGGTGACCGGCGGGGCCACCGGCCCACGGCCGAAAGCGGAGTTTGCCGGGAGCGCGCAGGCTTGTGCGGTGTGCGTGGCGGCGGGACCACGTAGCGGCCGGGGAGGGCGGCGGGAGGGTCCCCGGGCACGAGGGCACGTGTCCGGCAGCGTGCAGAGAACGCACCGCGCCCCCGCGGGGCGGGAGCCGGGCGAGCGGGGTCCGCGGGGCCACGCGTCACGGGCCGTGAAGAGAGACGCGGAGGGCGTCGCGACCCGCTCACCCCACAGGCCCCTGGCTCGAGTGCCCGCCTTCCCGCGTGGATCGTGCAGCAGCCACGGTCCCTCAAGTGACCCCTGACAAATGTACTTTAAACCGCCTTAGAAAAACAATATCCACAAAGTTTACTTATATATATTTTAATTATACTATCGGATGCAAAATGAACCAGATTATTCAGAACAGGACGGAAGCAGACATGGTTGATCATACCTGTAATCACAGGACAATGAGGTAGAGTCCAACCACGCTACGTAAGGAAAACCTGTCTCAAAATTAAAAAACAATAGGGCCGGAGATTTAGCTCAGTGGTTCCGGCGCCTGCCTTGCAAACGCAAGGCCCTGAGTTCGATCCTGGTGACCACATAGAATGCTGGGCGTGGTGACTCACGCCCACCAGCCATCAATACCGCATACCACAGTGCCGGGCGTGGTGGCTCACACCTGTCACCCCAGCACTCAGGAGGCAGAGGCAGGAGGATTGCTGAGTTCGAGGCTTGCCTGGGCTCCAGAGTGAGCTCAGGGCCAGCCTGAACTACAAAGCAAGACCCTGTCTCCAAAAAAAAAAAAAAAATTAAAAAACAATAAATGGTCTGGAGTGTAGCTCATGTGAGTACTCTGGGTGCAGTCTTCAAAACCACATTCACACGCACACACAAAGGAGAGGAGACTGAGAGGAAAAAACAGACAAAAGAGAGGAGAGAGGACTAGCAGTGGATAGCACTGTTGATTCACATTTTAAGAAAATTATAGCAACATTTAATTAGAATAAATTATACTTTTCTATGATACTTAGCAACCCTCAGCCTAATTTGTATGTGTGGTAAATATAATTATTGTCCTGTGCTCCAATAATATAATTTGTTGAAAGTACATTAACAGAGGCAAAAATATCAGTCATGAAAAGGATTCAACTATGATATACATTTATTAATTCTGTAATATTTGTCATGTGACACACAGGTGAGAGAAATAGAACAGTAAAAGGACAGATGAGGTTTCTGTGATCAGAGTTTACGTTCATGTCTGAGGTAGAGAGATAAAAAATAAAAATGAATAAAAAATAATAGCAAGCTGTGATAAATGTAAAGGTGAAAATACATAAGGTGATATAGTTAGGCAGATAGCTAAATAGTAGCAGCCTTGACAGACAGTGAGGAGTCCAAAATAGATTATACTGCAGTAAGAAATAGACTTTAAGGTATAATATATTTATAATCACTTATGAGGTCTCAGCGCCAAGGTGACCCCACAGAGCACAAGGACATCTCAAGGTCACAGACTGCACATCCCTTCAGCACCAGCTCTTAGCCGTCCAACTCCAGAAAAAGGAGCACAGCACGTCTGGCTGCCACAGCCCACAGCCCAAGGGGGTCAGGAGGGGGGGATGTTTGCTAACGACCCCTCTGCCTCAGCTGGGACCTGATTTAAATTACAGATTTATCTTCTGTAAGTTTCTTATAGGATTAAAGGCCCTGAGGAAACACTGATCCTGTTAAAAGGGTAGGAACATGCTTTGCAATTCCCAAATAATTTCTCACAACCACCATAGTTACCTGACTCCCGGGCGTAACTTTCGTGCACAGAAGCACCCAGACCCGTACTCAGCTCGGACCCCTCTGCGGTACAGTCACCTTCCGCCCCGAGGGCTCACTTTACAGATCCGCTCTACAGCAGGCCTACCTGACTCCCGCGTGACGCCCTGTGTGTCTCACCTGAACCCTTTCATCCGGGAAATAAAGAATGGACGATCAAGAAAGGCAGGGGCCGGTGCTCCATGTCAGGACCTGGCTTCCGGTGTCAAAGGGACATCGGGGAGGGGGGAAACATGGAAAAATATAAGCAAAACAGACCTTCTTTTTTTTTTTTTTTTTTTTTTTTTTTGAGACAGGGTCTCACTTTGTAGTTCGGCTGGCCCTGAGCTCACTATGTAGCCCAGGCAAGCCTCGAACTCCGCAATCCTCCTGCCTCTGCCTCCCAAATGTGAGCCACCTGCCTGACACTGTGCTAAGTGGTAATGATTGCTGGTGGGCGTGAGTCACCAGGCCTATTGTATGTGGTTACCAGGGATTGAACCGGGGACCTTGCTCTTGCTAGGTAGGTGCCGGGACCACTGAGCTAAATCTCTAGCCCTAGTTAAAGATTTTTAAAGCAAAATATTCTCTGTCTGCCAAAGATTTATTTTCTCAACTTTGTTAAACCTAAACTTGTTAACATATTATTAGGGATAATTACAACTGATGTTATTTTACTCAATGTTCTTAAATATATTTAGACTTTTTTTATCTGAATTTTGGTGTTTCACCAATCTGTGTTCTTTGCAACATTAATGTGTGAATATTATTTGACAAATATAATTTTTAGATGACGTGAGTAGACTAGAAAATGTGGGACCATGATGTCAACTTCTCAAAAATTCTGAACACACCTGTTTTGCGTAGCATTCTACGAAGATTTATCATACAGCTTTTGCTGAAAGTTGACTTAGTCTGGAGAGGCTAAAAAACCCTATGTTGGTGCAGAGAGAAAACATGTACCCAGGACTCTTACGGTCTGATGCCACGAAGATCTCTTTTCTGGTTATGTGCGGGTGTTTACCCTACTGCTCACCCTCTGCACTCCTGGTGGCAAACAGCTTGAATATTCCCACCACCTCTGGACGGTCTCACACCCTCACACATGGACAGAGGTGCACGTCTGCACCTACTCACTCATGGACGGACACACACACACTCACACGCAATCAATTCCCCTCCCCTCGTTCTTGCTTTATTTTCTTTCTTGGACTTACGTTATACACATTTACTTACAGTTTTTATTTTCCTATGCTGATCTACCCTTAACTCCTAGGACAGAGTCCAGCAGACAGGAGCTAATGAGTTAACATTTCATATAGGACTAAATGACAATGACATAAATTCTAGTGTCACTGAGAACACGTCACTGAGAGAACACGCTGTTCTTTTTTTGACATACGATAAAAAATGTTTCCTTCTAGAATTATTTTGCAAATTGCACAGTATCTCAAGAAAAATCACAGTAATTATGTTTTAAGTATCTCATTTAATGACTCCAAACCTCACTGAAAGGAAACTAAGGTTGAGAGAGCTGAAATAATCTGCCTCTAATGGCTGTGCTCACGTGGGCACACTGAGACAGACACTGACTTCAATGAGCGTGGAAGAGTAATCTGGGTGTGGTTGTTTGTGCTTTACTTTTTGCACAAGCACCAATGCTTTGGGAGGTGAGCAGGGCAGTGGGGGCTGGTAAGGTGGGAAAGAGCATCTAAAGTTTCCAGTGGTGAGAACGCGACTTCACAGCTTTCTATGGCGTCCGATCTCATTGGCATTCGTGGTAGCTTCTCAGATGTTTCCCCTTCCTGTTCCCCAGAATGGCAGCTGAATGCCAACTAGAAGAGGTCGAGCGATCTCGTCATGATGGGAGAGGGGCCGTCAGACACGCTCTAGCTCGGTCTGTCCAAGCCCAGAGGCAGAGCGCTGTGTGGCTCTGAAGCGCACGGCCCCGCCCTTTGCTCTACGCACAGTCTCTGTCAATCACGGTTTTTTTGTTTTGTTTTGTTTTGTTTTGGGATTTTTTTGCGCCAAGCCCCGGCCTCCTTGGGTCCCCATAACACCCCACTGGCAACTGAGTCGAGACTGAAAGAATCGCGGATTCTTTGTTTCGCCATCTTTAAACATTAGAAGTGACATAAATATCACCACTCAGCCACCTCCATTTGCTAGGGCAGGAAAGGACCCCAAAGTCATGCCCGATTGTCTTAGAAGTTCGTAAACTTCCTAGGTTTAGAATCAGAAAGAGCATCACTAGATCCAAATCCATTCGGTCTCTTCGGATTGAGGCTTTTCCAGGCCCCACTCTACAAAGAGCTACCCAGGGTGCAGAAGAGACATGGGGGAGGGGTGTGAATGGCCTTGGAGTCCAGCATCTGCCTGACTTTCCTGGGTCCCTCCCTCCCTCCCTTCCTCCCTCCCTCCCTCCCTTCCTTTCTTCCTACCTGGCTTTATAGTTTCCTTAAGATTTGGCTAAAATGCATATAGCACTGTAATTTTTGGTTTCTATCTAGTAGAGGCTAATATTTGATAAAATTATTTCCAGAGTTCTAGTTTGTTCTCCAAACTGTCTCAAAAATGCCAGGTATATTGATCCACTGCTGTGATCTCAGCTGGAAAGGCTGGGAGGTGTAAACTTTGACTTCAAGATGCTCCTGAGCAACATAGTAAGCTCCAGGCGAGCCAGGACTGCGCAGTCAGACCAAATTTCAGCCACCACCACCCTGCAAAAAACTGCCTCATTCCGAATGGTAAATTATATGGTCATCTTATTGTTTAAGGAAACGTTTCCAGATCTCTAAATTTGCTTCACATACACACACACACACACACACTGGCACACACATAAAAGCTTTAGGAAAATTTGTTCATTTTCTCAATGGACAAAGACTGCCTTTTACGACCATGATCTTAAGGCTGGAACCTAGAGAGGGACACCCGTGTTTCTAGAACATTCCGTTCCTCTGTGAAGAGACAGATGTGACAGATTCAGTAAACGGACTGTAAGGTCACACAATTAGCAAACCACAAAAAATATAACCCAAAACTGTTAAAGAGATATTTCATTACCACTACATTAAAAATGCAAGTTTCCAGGGCTGGAGGTTTGGCTCAGTGGTTCCAGCACCTGCTCGCAAGCGCAAGGTACTGAGTTCGATCCCCGGTAACCACATACAATGCTGGGCCTGGTGACTCACACCCACCAGCCATCAATACCACATACCGCAGTGCCGGGCGTGGTGGCTCACGCCTGTCATCCCAGCACTCGGGAGGCAGAGGCAGGAGGATTGCTGAGTTCCAGGCTTGCCTGGGCTCCATAGTGAGCTCAGGGCCAGCCTGAACTACTAAGCGAGACCCTGTCTCAAAAAAAAAAAAAAAAAAATCAAGTTTCCAAATTTTGTAACTAACGTTCCTTGAAAGACACAGAGGCCCCCATAACCCCGGATCCACTCCGCAAGGGAGTCCGGTTACACGGGAGTTCCTGGCCGCCTCGCGTGGGGCCGAACGGAGCTCTGACACCGCAGCGGGCGCTGGAGCCGGGCAAGGGACCTGTGCGTGCCAGGCAGGGAGAGCTAAGCTCCCGCGGACAGCAGGGCCTACGGCGGCCCTGAGCTGAGGCTCTGACCCCAGCGGCAGATCCAGAATCCAACACTGTTCTGGTCTGTTCGTCGCCTGCGTGTCATTTATTACCTTCCTGTGTCTCCTCTGCACGGCGGTTTTGACGGCAGTGCTGGGAGCCCACAGCCAGCCCAGCCGAAAGGAGTGGAAAACACGAGCCGTGGGCCCCTTCTTTGCGAGGGGAAAGGCCTCAAGACGGGCAGCACAAGACGCTGAGCCCGCTGCGCAAGGAAAGCTGCCTTTCGAGTTCCAGTCCGGTCACGGCTCACTGCAACAGGCGGGCCCACTCCCGACGGCTGCGGTCACTGATGAGCACGGTAGTGACGAGCGCGTCCAACAAAGCGTGAACCCTTCAACACTGCTTTGGCAAACGGAGCCCAAGAATGGCGCGTGGACAACGGGGACTTTGAAGTTTTCCGAAAGAACGAATTACGAACAGGAAAAGCGGAAGCGACAAGGGCGGCCAGTGCCCCCCTGCGCCTGCGCAGACAGCACCGCCCCAAGCGGCCGGGCGCCCGGAGGGGCCTTCGCGGGGTGAAGGGCGGGCCCGCCTGGCCAGGCCTGCGCCTGCCTCGAGCGGCTGCCGCTCAAAGGAGCGCGCGTCCTTGGGGCGAGCCGGGTGAGCGCGCCGAGGGAACCGCGGGGGACGCGAGGGCCGCGAGACACTGACTGGCCTGCTGCGCACCAGGGCGGCCAGGCCGGCGAGCCGAGCCGAGGCGCCGCACCTCCTGCCGTGGATCGCAGCCCGCAGGGCGGCCCGAGACTGTGCGCGGGAGCGTGGGCCGCCGGCCGGACAGCTCGAGCCTCGGCGATCCCACATCGGGAGAACTGGGTTGGCCGGTTCGTGCCGGCGTATAAACGCGCGGAGGGGCCGCCGCAAGCGGACGGGCTTCTGGTTTCACGGGCCAGGCGACGGCAGGCGCGTCTGCGTGGGAGTCTACACCCGGCGCCGTTCGCGGAGCCACAGTCGCGAACAGAAGAGTCACCGGAACTTAACGACGCTTCATAGGACCTGATGAATAGTATCGGCTGCCTTAAAGTGCACGTCCTTCACTCACACTCATTTGCACAGCTCCGTGAGGAGAGGGAGTGGAGCACGCTCAACTCTCCTGCACGGAAGAGGGCGAATTTCCTAAGAGTGAGTCAAGGGCCAGAGTTTTGGGGTTATGACAATACGAGGCATTTCTTTTAGAAAAAGTCTTCACCGGCAGCACGTTCCTTGACAAAGAACGGATCATAAAACTCGCCTACTCGAGCGACGTGTTCAGACTGGTCAGCGAACTCAAGCTGGCACTCCAAGGTGGGATGGCCACTGTGCCCACACACAGGGCCGCGAGGTCAGCAAAGAGGCTGCACTCAGAGCCAGACTAGACTTTCACAGGCAGTTCGTGAACGGTGGAACCTTTGCCATGTCGCCAACTTAAGTGGAGATCCTGGAAGAGAGCCAGGGCCTTTCTTCCGCCAGCTGTTGCGTAACCACCCATCGCAGCCTTCAAGAGTCTAGGCATCACTTGCCACCCGCACAGGTGCCCACACTGGGAGGTGAGGGACCCGCTGCCCGCGTGTAAGTAAGCCAGGTGAGTCGACTCGGCTAGAAGATGGTTGACTGCTTGGGATGACAAACGATGCTCTTAAAAGTAGCTTTCGGACAACTTCAGATCTCTGTATATTCTAGATTAAAGTCAGGGCAGAAGGTCCCGAGATTGTCGCAAAACACTGAAAAGCCTGCGCCCATTTCCAACAAGCTGACCGTAACCGAGATGAAGTTACAGAGCAGACGGGACACGGGCGCCTCGCTTGAGCGCCCCGTCTCCCAGCCCCAGCCGGACCCTTCACCTGCGGGAATACGAGCTCAGGGCTCCCGCTGACTCTGCCTTATGCTGAGTTACATAATTACCGATTCTATTTTACAATGTAAAAATACAGACATAATGCGCACAGTAAGCGTAGTAAACGCGAGCCATGTTAAAAAATGCAGTGGCTCCACGTCACACAAAATAATATCTAATATGCTGGACATAAGACCCAGAACACAAACCACCTGGTGCCTGAGATGCTGCCGCTTCTAGATTAAATGGCCTGCAAGGAAGGAGAACACAGAACAGGGAAAGTCTGTGTTGCACGTTAATTTGTAAATTATTTTTCCTAAACAAACATGTATGCATTTTAAGTCTATTATCAATGTCAAACAGTAATTATCTTGTGAATATAAATCATCCTTTTCTCCTGCCCCCCATCTCGCACTCTGCACTGAGCTACATCTCCAGTCTCCAGTGATTTTCTTATGTATGATTAATTGATTGATTTAGAGTCAGGGTCTAGGTTTGTAGTTCAGGCTGGCCCTGAGCTCACTATGTAGATCAAGTTAGCCTCGAACTCAGCAATCCTCCTGCCTCTGCCTCCTGAGTGCTGGGATAACAGGTATGAGCCAACATCCCCGGTGCTGTGGTATATGGTACTGATTGCTGGTGGGTTTGAGTCATCATACCCAGTACTGTTGTATGTGGTTACCAGGGATCGACCCAGGGACCTTGTGCTTGCCAGGCAGGCACCGGAACCACTGAGCTAAATCTCTGGCCCTCTTGTGTTTTCTTTTCGAGATGAGGTCTTGCTACACTGTTTAGGTAGTTCTGAAATTTGCAATCCTCCTGCCTCAGCTTCCCACAGTTCTGAGATTCCGGGCATGTTCTATCGTTCTACCAAAACCACTAGAGTGAGGCCTGCTCTAGGGGTCCTGATGGAAACACACTAGAAAATGCCTGCGTGCGCTTGTGCTCCTGCAGCCAAACCAAGATGAAGAGATGGTCTGTGAGGCTCTGACACCAGCGTTTCGGCAGCTTCTGGCCCTGGCCCTGAGGCGCCCCCTGCACAGTAACAGTGCAGCCCATCTTCAGGCACTGAGGGGCGGGAAGGCCAACCGAAGGTCCACCCTGGGGACAGCCCCAGCCTGTGCTCCATGTGTCCGCTCACGTATGTGCCAGAGAGAGACTGAAAGGGGCCGGGGCCAGCTGCTTCCAGTGTAGAGAAAACGTTCACATTTCACTAGAGTCGTGACGGCGCTAATGGCACGCAGGGGAAGAGTTGATAAAACCAGGCAAAAATCGTCTGTGGTTTCCTAAACAATGAAATGAACTCTGATAAACTCTCTATAGTAAATCTGTTCTGAGGGAGAGGTGTTAGGGATTATTCTTGAGCACAGGGTACCGTAGTTACCTTAGTTAAACCAAGCTAAGTAAATCCAATAACCAAGCTAAGTAAATCCAATTAAGGCAACTGAGAACCCTCCGTCTTCTGCCTAAGAAGGAAGAATTTCTTGATGGTACAACGTCCAGAGATTATCCACACGTTTTTTAAAAAATGAAAAGTCATGCTTTTGTCTATAGTAACTCTCATTCCTTAGATCATCACATTTTCCTTTATGGGATTAATTCTCCCCCCAACTTTAAAAAATTGAGTAAATAATCATAAAATTTCTTGTTTGTTAAAAATAAACATGGTTTAGGGCAGGGGATTTAGCTCAAGTGGTACCGCACCAAACCTGGATGCACAAGGGCCTGAGTTCAATCCCTGGTACCACAGGAAAAAAAAAAAACATAGTTTGCCTTAAAAGAACGTTTTCAGGGGCTGAGCTACACAGACCAAACACTCTTCTGAGGGAATAAAATCCTCTAACACACCCGCTGAAGCTTGCTCTGTTCTTCAGCAACACCGAGGGGACGTGAGCCCCCAGGGACAGGAGCTCGGGAGCACAGGGCCCCATCGGCCGACAGCAAGCGCGGCCGCCTCCAGAACCCAGAGCTGCTGGCTGAGATTTCATCTTCTGACGGCTCTCTACACACCATCGAGACGCACGAAGTTTAGAAGGAGAATACACACATTCAAATCTTCGCCTTTCTAGAGCAGTGCTCATTAATTTACTGAGATGCATTAATGTTTTCATTCGCTGTCTACACAGAGGGCTGACTGCAGACTGTGTGAAGTAAGTCCCATGGGGGAGCTATTTCCAGCGTGTAATAGCTCACTGCCCGTCACCTAACTAGCGTATGTCAGGTACGCTAATTGCTTCCCTGAATTTGTTGTACAAAATGTGCTCTCTGCTTGAACAACCAGTCTTTAGTCGGAGACAGCGCACACACGTGCGCCTTCTCTTTTGCGTTTGGCAGCCTTAATTGCAACACTGTCAAAAAGATCACAGCAAATGTCTATTCATTTCTCATCATTCCCATTCAGAGCTGTCTCAGCAGTGGTGTGGCTGAATCTGTTAAGCAGGACTCTAAAATGTACATTTGTGTTGTACGAATGAGTGTCCTGTGATATTTGTTTTTATTTTTAAAAAAAAAAGAGTACACTGTGAAACAAGCTCTCATAAATATTGAGTGTATATTAATTTATTAATAAATGTTCATTAAGTTAGATGGGTCCTGAATAACTACAGATACTTCTCAGAAGCATGTTTGTATTGAATGCAATGTCTGACAGAAGTCCAATTGCCCAAAGTTAAGCTGTAGATTTATATTTTATATTCCATAGTTATTTTATGAAATACATTATGTGTGGGAGACGGGAAGAGGACACAGCAGAACCCTCGTGGCAAATGCCAGTCCCCTATGAGTCCCACAGCAAAAGGGTTAACAAACAACAAAATGGAACCTCGAGAAAAAGGTTGAACCCGGGCTCTACGCTTGCTACTCTGAGCAGCAGCACCAGAAGCAGACCCAATACCCGAGCTCGCCACACATGTATTCAGTACCAAGCCTTCACATCTAAAATTCTAGTGTGCATAAAGCAGGGTGGATATCCACAATCATCTCTGTAGTTGAAGATCCCACAGGGCAGGGCGCATATCCTTAAATCCAAGTAAATCAGTAAGTCTTAAAGCCAGTCATCTTTGTAGTTTAAAATCCTGCAGGGAAGACCAGGTGTTGGCCAACAATCCTAGTAGTTGGTCCCACTGGGCAGGGCAGACACCCTTAAGTATGAGTAAATCGTGACAGTAAGTCCCAGCAAGTAAATTGTCGGCAGTTCCCAATTAAGCATCACAAAACTTTCAGTCACAGATTCCCTGCATCTCCTTTTACTTATTAATATTTAAATAGGTCATTCAAAAGAAGAGACAATACCCAGGTCACGTTAAGCGGTGTTAGCCGCTGTGAGAAGAGATTGTAGCTCATGGCAAAATTGAAAAGGTGGTTTGTCTAATTAACCTTTCCCCTACATCTATCTCATCTAGGCGCGTGGTCTCCTTACGGCCATCAGCAGGACTTGCTGGCCTTGTCTTTTACTCGCAGTGGGTGCAAGTCAGTTATCCGACCTAGCCAGACCTTCGCGAGGCGGCAGCACGGCTGACAGGCGGCCGGAACCTGGTCCACACATTCCCGCCCCACAGCAACGAAGATGCTTTCAGTTTTCAGTGATCAGCTGCACAACAAAATTCGTCCACAGTTTGGTCCCTACAAGAGGGGCCTGTTAGTTTGAAAAACGGAACATGTGGAAGTGGCTTTGAAACCACAGAGTGAGTAAAAGCTGGGAACTCTGAGAAAAGAACGAGTAAGAGGCTGAGGCACATGCAGAAATTCTTTGGACGTGCCCAGCAGCCTTCCAGGATATTGTGAACTGAGACTTAAGGAAATGTGGGGAAAATTTTACCAGGAAATAAAGGAGAGGTTACTTTTTTTTTTTTGAGACAGGGTTTTGCTTTGTAGTTCAGGCTGGCCCTCAGCTCACTACAGAGCCCAGGCAAGCCTCGAACTCAGCGATCCTCCTGTCTCTGCCTCCCGAGCGCTGGGATGACAGGCGTGAGCCACCACACCCGGCTGGAGAGGTTACTTTTTGACAGAGCAGAAAGTTTAGGAAACAATTACCTTCCTATCATGTGACCAGTAAAAAATGTGCCCAAATGAATGGGATGTTTTAGCTCAGCAGATTACCAAGCAGAGCAGTGGACAGAGCCTACACTTTCTTCCTGCCTCTGCAGGAAAGTTGAGGGAAGATAAAGCAAATGCTGCCCAAACGCACAGACCTTAAGGACTCGTTGGTCATGAAACCTCCTGGCCTCTCCAGGTGGCAAATGATGACACAATTAAGAAACACTTTTCAGGGAGTAAAACCAAACCCAGGCTAGTACTGGGAGAATTTGGTCCAAGCCTTCACTGAACTATGATGTGAGCAACAAATAAATCTTCGCTGTATTCAGCTTCCCTGAAATCTAGAGTTTTCATGCTGAGGAATAAGTGAGCAAAATCAGAAAAGGAGATTACAAAGGAAGAGACAGTTTCTGAGGTTTTTTAAGATCAATGTGTCAAAGTCATCTTCGTGCCTTCATCCAGACTGACATCCACTTCCTCCTATGCCACTTTCAAGAATTGATTTTTCACGTGAGTAAGGAATAAATGCCAGGAGCTAAAAAGAGTAGGAAGTGGCTGGATACCAAATTATATTACATCTTGAATTACTTACATTTTCCGCAAGGCACTGTTTGCAACTCAGAAGCAGGTGCCTGAGGGTTAAGAGAAGCCAATGCGTGTGCTCTGAAGCCGGGCCTCCGGAGAAGTGCCAGCTCAGCAGACAGCTTGTCTCCCCGTGGATATAGAAGTTCATCCCGACCTCCTGAGCTTGCGCTCAGACTTAAACCAGTGAACACAAAGCCTACTGAAGGCAAAACCTCCACTAAGATTTCTACAGACCGGCCTCACAGACCCCAGAGACAAGTGACTCGGATGGAGCCTGGACCCAGGACGGTCACTGGCTCTGCGGCCCCAGCGTCTGTGACTTTTCACTTAGCTTTTCCAGGCCTCCACCTTCTCTTTGGTAAAATGCAGGTAACGGGGCCGGAGATGTAGCTCAGTGGTTCTGGCGCCTGCCTCGCAAACACAAGGTCCTGAGTTCGATCCCGGTAACCACATACAATGCTGGGCATGGTGACTCACGTCCACCAGCAATCAGTACCACAAATCGCAATGCCGGGTGTGGTGGCTCACACCTGTCATCCCAGCACTCGGGAGGCAGAGGCAGGAGGATTGCTGAGTTCCAGGCTTGCCTGGGCTACCTAGTGAGCTCAGCACCAGCCTGAACTACAGAGCGAGACCCTGGCTCAAAAAAAAAAAAAAAAAATGCAGGTAACGGAATTTCTTAGCATATAGTTTTGTTAGGAGAAACCAGTGTGTTAATACTTGCAAGTTAAATGAGTTAATTTGTGATTAAATGAATTAATATTGTAAAGTGCCTGGCTTATAATAACAGAAAACTAATTTTTATACATTTAGGGTGAACATATACGATTCATGCAGAGTATCCGTTTTCATACAGAGCAACTCCTGCTCTTCACCTCTTTTTTGTCTTAACAGTGAGAGAATACCAAAAAATTCTGCCCCACCACAATTCCTATTAAATTATCTCCATTTTTAATATGCAACTGAATATATCCAATGGCAGATGAGCACCTCTCTTCGGTTACCTGGATGTTTGTGACAGATCACTGACGGACGCCTGAATGACATCCTTCCTTGTGACACACCAATAACTTACTCCAACCTCTCCTGGCCTTGAACATTTCTGTGTGCTATTTTGAGATTTGGCAACCTCTTCTGTCTTTGAATCGCTCGGCTCATGACAGGCAATCTTCTACACAATACAATGTAACTTTGTATTTCAATGCTGTACCACAGTGCAATCTTTTCAGAGACAGTTTAAGCAAAAATTAAGAATCCAGAATTAACTTAAAGTTCTATTGCCTGTGGAGTGATCAGTGCAAGTGTCTCAACTGCGGTGACAGGAAGCTCGGTGAAAAGCAGGGTTTCCACACGCAGAGACAGGGCTAACTTGCTCCTTACCCTGGTGGCCGAGAAATTTCTTCTTCCATTTGTAAGACACAGCCAAATTTTGAAAAGCAGAGAGAGGAAATATGCAGTTTATAAGAAAGAAAAAATATTTAACGCTGTACGCAGATCCTGTGCTACTTATTTTACACATTTCACCTTTATTCATCATGATCGGAAAGATTTTATCAATGTGAAAAGGTATCATCTCAAAAACATTAACCCCAAGTCACAGTCACTCACTCTAAAATATAGCAGGATAG
>PVIC010028078.1:0-23427 GCA_004025085.1 Thryonomys swinderianus
CACATGACCAATTTTTGTGAGTGTGCTCATTCTTTTCCTTACATTATAATGCATTCCCATTATTTATATTGATTTTATTGGTACATTTTTATATACATTGTGATCACTTTCAGCATTAAGAATCTGTACCTGTACATGACTCATCTTGATTCTCATTTTCCCCTTTCCTCTGCCCTCTCTATAACCTCAACCCCTATATACATAAGCTTTGTTTCCTTTTTTAATTATCACATTTTTTCACTCTCCCTACCCACCATTTCCATTTTCTTTTTGTATATGTTGTTCCTATTACACATTACCTATTATACATTTTGTTATTCATTTACACCTACATTTTTTCATACTAGAGAGATGTGCCACCTATACAAGTGTGTCCTATTTATTTCATTTATGAGCATATTCTCGAGGTACATCCACTTTAGTATGACTCCAATGTGTTCATTCTTTATGGATGAGTAATATTCCATTTTATAGTCAAACCACATTTTCTCTATCCAGTCAACTGTTAATGGGGATTTAGACAGTTTCCAAGACTTAGCTATCACAAACTGAGCTGTCATAAACATGAGTGTACATATATCGCTGTGGTATGATTATTTTAATTTTTTTGTGTACCTACCTAGCAGGGGAATAGCAAGATCAGATGGGACCTTGAGTACTCATTTTTAAAGAAATCTCTGCACTGATCTCCATAGCGGTTACACCAGTCTACATTCCCACCAACAATGGAGAAGGTTTCTTTTTATAGACTCTAGATAGCAGACCTTTGTCTGAGAAATAGCTGGTATAAATTATCTCCCATATTGTAGCTTGTATTTTCACTCTTTTTGTGGTTTCTCTTGCTGTGCGAAAGCTTTTTAGTAGGCTGAGATCCCAATTATTGATTCTTTCTGCCAGTTCCCATGGTGCTGAGGTTTTGTCCATAGTTTTTTCTTATGCCAGTGTCTCCAAGAGTTCTACCCAACCTGTTTTCCAGCAGGTTTACAGTTTCTCTTTTAATATTTAGATCTCTAATCCACATTGATTTTAGCCTGGTGTGTGGTGAAAGAGATGGATCTATCTTTAATCTTTGGTAGATCAAAACCCAGTTTTTCCAGCACCATTTATTAAAGAAGTTTTCTTTCCTCCGTTGAGGGTGTTGGAGTCCATTGTCAAAGATGAGGTGCCTTTGTACACATAAACAATGGACTTGCTGAAAGAGAAATCAGGGAATCAATTCTCTTTACAGTAGCATAAAAAATTGAAATATCTGGGAATCAATCTAACAAAGGAGATAAAAGATCTCTACCCTGAAAACTATAGCATTCTGAAATGGAAGATCAAAGAGGATATCAGAAAATGGAAAGACAGACCTTGTTTCTGGGTAGGAAGAAACAATACTGTCAAAGTGGTCCTACTCACAAAACTACTGTATAGATTCAATGCAATTCCGATCGAAATCCCAGTGATGTATTTCAAAGAGCTAGAGAAAATAATCCAAACATTCATCTGGAACCACAAGAGACCTAGAATAGAAAAAGCAACTCCAGACAGTAAGATCTTGGCAGGGAATATCACAGTGCCCAACTTGAAGCTGTACTACAAAGCCAATGTGACAAAACAGCACAGTACTGGCAAAGAAGCAGACCTGGAGATCAGTGGAACAGACTAGAAGTTCAAGAAACAACCCCAGATAAACTCATGTATCCCCATTCTTAAGGCTCCCCAGCCCCTGACTTCTTATTCATGCCATTATACCTCTTCCTTTTTTCATACTGTATGGAAGAAACAAAATTTTACCTCAATAATGAAAGACAGGGAATCTAGAAGAAGCATGTCTTCCTAGGCTGGAGTGACATGAAGAGGCAGAAGGTAAATAGGTAGAAAGTCTTTTGACAAGGGAGAAGGGAGAAATGCAAGGTGTCAACATGACTATAGAATCATGAGGCAAGAAATTCCTTTGAAGTTCATGGCATTTCATTTTTTTCAGCCATAAATCTAAGAAGGGGAGGTAATTCATACTGGCCAATCATGAATAGTTAGTTTTCCTACAGATACAAGGAGGAAGGGCTTTGGTAATGTGTTAAAAAATGTTATTTGAAGTCAGGTCCTAAATAAAGTGGCCAGTTCAAGATTACAATAGATAACAGTTGGGATTTATAGTAGGTGTCTCTGACTTTGGGGCACATTCTCTTTCTACCAAATCACCCAAACTCCTCCAAGTCCAATGCGAAGAAAATGGCATTTTTTAAATAATGCTTTCCGTATTTTCTGAGAGCTAGAGTAAGAGCAAAAATGAAAAAGAAGTATCTGAAGAAAATTTGTTTAAACATTGAAGTCTTATATATTCTTTCTAGAAATTATACTAAGGAAAATGAGGCGACAGAGGTAAATTAGAAAATTAAATAGATGGGAACTTACTATTTTTTTAAAAAGTACATTTTCATCAAGAAAGTGATGAGTGTATCCTACAAATGTCAACTAAGCATAGCTAATAAGCTGCTTATATTGGTGACTCATAAGACATGTGATATATTAAATTATCAATATTTTCTGATAACATACTTTTAGGATACGTTAGAGAGATATAATTTGAATCTCCAAAATACGTAATATGACAGCCTAAGACCAGGCAATAGCTGGAAAGATAAACTAAATTTCTCATAGACAAATACAAGGAAGCATATACACTGCAGACATGTGGGTGCACCTATACATTTGTTTTGCTTGGTGAGACATTTGTAAGTCTGTATCCACAACGAATTCCAAATCATCTATCAAACTCTCAAGGCAAAGTCTGAAATATTAGCTTTCAGAATAGAATCAAAACACCCTTTTACATCAAGCAGCTGCAGGAGAAGAAAATATGTCTGTGCAATATGTAAATTAATATTAGGCCACATAATTAAGAATGGTAGAAAATGGCGCAATATGCCTAATATTCTCATGTACGGTTTTTA
Organism: Thryonomys swinderianus; assembly: GCA_004025085.1. Classification (NCBI taxonomy): domain Eukaryota; kingdom Metazoa; phylum Chordata; class Mammalia; order Rodentia; family Thryonomyidae; genus Thryonomys; species Thryonomys swinderianus. Next base: position 2,940 of record PVIC010028078.1, read on the forward strand.
GAATCTGTTTTATGTTCACACTTTGATCCTATGTTTACTTTTGTCATTGCATTCACAAATGAAACAGCAAGCAGAGAAAACAACAACAAAACAGTCCAGAAATGTGTCAGGAAATTTGCAAGAGCTGTGAAGGGGAAATAGCTTCTCCACGAAGAGAAACAGGAGCTTTGAATATAGAAACGGGGGGGGGGCAGGCAAAAGGACACACCGTGAGACGTGCTGTGGGAAATCAGGAAGGGTGTTAGGAAAACAAGCTGAGACCCTCAGTTTCTTCTCTCAGTAGCAAAGAAACTGGGAAATGCTCAGGGAAACCAAATAGCAGTAAATCTAAAGGGAGGCAGGGAAATAGACTTGGAACAGTGTTTGTAATTCCATCAGGATTCTTGTTTGGTTTCAGCTTGACTCAACTATCTGGAGGTTTGTGCAAAGGATTCCACATTGCTATGAGTTTGCGCAGTTTATTATCAATAATAAAAGAAGAAGGATGCTCAACTTCAGTGGTTCCGGGAACTCTCTGCTGATCACCAGTTGAGGACTGGCAGAAACGTCCCCCTGTAGTCCTGTGCTGCACCATTAGGTACATTACAGGGGATTTTACATCTTCTGGAGTACGCGACATTGGCCAGATTGGAGACAGGGTGTCAGACTCGCCGCTCCATTGCTCTGGGATAGTGATTATTATGTCCACGTGCTGCTCTTTTAGGTTTTACAAGTTTTTAATTCACAGGGGCACTGCTAAACACAAGAATGGAGATACAGCTCGAGTCCCACAACTGTTACAAAGTTCACAGAAATTGTAAGGAAAGGTCAGGTTTCCTAGACAGGATTCCACTGGCTTGGGGTGAGAGATGCCTGCTCCATTCTCCCCTGGTCCTCGCAGCCACAGAACTGATTCTGCTCTCCTTACCTGCTGTTTCCCTTAACAGCGCCTCCAACTGACTGACTGACTAAAAACCAACCGGCCTTCTCCCTTCCACTGCAACGCAACACTCCATTATTGGCTACTATACAATTTAAAATCACTACTGAAGCCCTTGAAAGTTTCCTGATGGTGCTCCTCAGTTTTCACCGTGCATTTAGCGAGTCCTCTTTTCCACTCACAAAAGGAGTCTGATGTTCCAGTGACCGGAGTGAGGAGATTCAGTGCTCCTGCCTGGGTTTTCCTTTCTTCCTCACCGGTGAACACTGCACATGCAGGTAAATCAGTGCAAGGGGGCAAATTCTGAACCTGTGCCTGTCTGTGGGTTAATGAGGGAGTGTGGTGCCCACCTCAAGGAATTGCTGACTGACTCACTAGCAAAGGTACCTGAGACAAAATCATCCACCGATTGACATCCACACCCTGGAACATTCAAAGCCCTACAGAAGTTCTGTGCATAGACAGAGTACAGGCCGAAAAGTCAAAATCAAGAACCATATGGTGATTATAAAAAACTAGGAAACTGTATTGATAGCCCTTGAAATAACTCACTCATTTATCAACCTTTATTGTATAGAAAAATTATTCTTTGTTCTTAACTAAAGTTACTTTGGGAGGTATAAGGTTTTTGCTTTCAAGTATCATTTTTACCTGCTCTTACCACCATTTCTAGCAGATGGAATTTTCCAATCTTTGAAACTGCATCTGACTATCTGAATAAATGGTTAACTCCTGCATGAAAACAGTTTCTGTTGGCTCCCCATTGCCAAGGCTAAGCCTGTTTTCTGTCAATTATCAAGGCTGGTGATTACAGTGACTAATGTGAAGCCTACGGCCATTCTTCCCTACATGTCCATCAATACCACTGTGAGATGTATGAACAGGTCTAGGTGGGAAAAGGAAATAAGTCATAAGTGACAAAGCTCTCTATTTTTCCACTCCTTCTGTCTGACTGACTGACTGTCTGTCTGTCTGTCTGTCTCTCTCCCTCTGTTTTGTTTTCAAAATGTCTATTTCTGTTTTGGTCCAGATTCCCTATATTACATTCTAATAGGCCATATGAGTTGACGAGTTTGTATCAGTACACTTGTTTCTTGGTCTCTTGAGTATGAGAATCCAAAAATAAAATATTTAGAGAAGTGCTGAACAAGGGTGTAGGACACTTGAGTACCATTTTGAGAGGCCAAATGTAAAGGTTAGATACGTATTTATTTGAAAAATAGTGGAAAATATCTAAGAAACCAGTGATTTGCTTTACATTAGCACAAGTCTAGTTGATCATAAAAAATGGATTTCAGTGTCACCTGGTAAATTTCATTCATTTTTCCATCACCTGGGGATAAATAATGTTTGACAGTACAAGAACTAGGTGATATTTTACAATAATATCATTGTCTACACTTCCTGTTAAGCCGAGCTGTTTGGGTGCAGAGATAAAGTGTCATCTTACTCAACTTGGATCAAGAGTGGGTTGTGGGTCCTTAGAAAGTTGTACCTGGAAGGGAACAGTAGCTGAAAATGATGGAGTTCTGGTAGGAGTGATTATCATTGGGTGAGGGATTTTGACAGCAGAGACAAACTTGGTTTCTGAGAAGTCACTCATTAGACAAGTCAGATAGACTTTTTCAGTGCATGTGGGCTTCTGATTATAAAAATCTGAGTAGATCTGGTAGCAGGAAAGGAATACCTGTCACTCAAAGATTATGTATGATAGCCTCAAACTGACATATCACTCTGGCTGTGTTTAAATTCCTAAGAAACTGTATTTCCTAAAACAGATATACCAAAAGTTAAAATTGAAAACTATCTCAAGTCTATAAAGTTGGCTTTGCAAGTCCATCAATTAGAACTTTTGAAAAAAATTAGAACATTTGGAGTTAGGTTTCAGATGTGTCATACTTCAAATTAAAATAACATTAAAAAGCATGTAAGAAACCAGCATACAGACAAAGGTCATATGCATTGTTACTTACTGTACTCGTCTATGATGGAGGGTTCATTAAACCTTTAAAACAAACTTGGAGACGTCCACTTAGAAACACTGTCAACCCAATCTTGTGAAGAATGGGTCTTCATGATGCATTTTGCTTTATTCCTATCTCAGTTGTCATGGCTACCATCACTTAGTTTCCTTCTCATCCATAGTATGCCATTAGCAGTACTGGCAACAGGTTTTGTCTTAATATGTATGAGAAAATATGTAATGACTCAGTAACATTTGCCTATCTTAGATTTATCATATCATTTACTGAATAACAGAAATCTAGCAAGGTCTGCCAGAGCTATAGCAATAGGAGGGGCAAGAGAAATAGGGAGGGGAGCACAATGAATTGTTTTCAAGAGCAAATGTCAAATAACTATTTTTAAATCATAGTAGTATATTGTATTTGAAAAGTAAAAGAATGGCTATAATCTTAGCTATACTCATATTCACACTAGAATTAAAATATATTTTCTAAGTGAACAAAAGGACAATTTACTGTTTGAAAAGTAAGTTAATGAGTGTTCAGCTCTTCTTTTCCATTTCGAATTTCTTAAGCTTTTGTGAGTCTCTCCCAGGTTCAAGTGAGTATTATGTATGTGTTTCTGTCCATATTGCCAAAGAAGTAACTGAAACTTCAAAAATAAAAAAGAATGTAGTTAAAGAAAATATCGGTGTGATAAATGAGCACAACATGAACTTTGTAATTTCTATTGGTGGTACTATTTTAAAGATGGCAACAGGAACATAGTTATCAGAAGTGAAGTGCTAAGTAATGTGAATTATATTTGCCTAAATATGAACATCATTTTAATAATAATCCAGTATAATAAAAAAACAGTAGTGTATACTTCCAGCTTAGTGTATTTTTGTAACTTATAATCAGTAAGTAGATTAAAAAATAACAGTGCCAGGCAACTTTAAACTTGCAGAATTTTCAAAATAAAAATGGTTGTGTTTAATATACTATTTGATCTTATTAATAGTATATAAGATAATAATACCAATAATTGTTTCCAAGAAAATATACTCACATTAGTCCAACCTGTTCTTTCAAAAGGAGCTCTTGTACAGTTGAATCCAGGTCATTGGATTGAGATTTTCACTTCAAGTATCTTTGTCACTATTATAAAGGCTTCTTTACTTTTTCTCTTTATAGATGAATATAATACTTATTCATCTCCTTAAAAATATTAGTGTTTTGCATGTACTTGATTGTCCTGTTGAACTAAATCAAATCATCTCTTCTCTCTCAATCCCATTTCTTTTCCTTTTATGGTGAGCCACATGCACTTTGAGGGGAACAAAAATAATTCCAGTTATTCTCGTCTTCTGTGGGACATGGTTGAAAGAAGCCCATAATTCATTCTGACATTTCTTCAAGGAGGTTTTCAAAGTCATCATTACTGGACCAATAACAGTGTTGCAACTTTCTGGAGTCAGTTGGGCCAGTGTGTGACACACAAGCTGCTGTAACCATCTTGACTCCTTCCATGAATTCTCCTCCTCACACCCTACACTCTCTCTATGCAGTGCCACATGTTATTTTTTAAGATAAAGACTGTCTTTGATACCATATTTTTTTCATATTTGCTTCAAAATGTCTCTGCATCTTATTTCCATCTGCATCTTCCTTACACAGCATAATGTTTGGTCATATAGAATATATTGGATATTGACCGAATAATATGGCTGGACTCCATCCATCCTGGTATTATTAGAAATTAACTTCTTTTTTCGCGACACTTGTGTGTTTCCATTGACTTATTTTGCTTTGGCTGTTAATCTAGAAACAGTGCAAAATTCTTATAATTAAAACAAAGAAACAATAATTGCTTTCTGCTCTACTATTTTAAACAAGTTCAGGATTTTAAAAAGAAAAATTTTTCATTCCTTTCCACCCTTATATCAAGGATTGCTCAGATTCTAATGGCCAAGTTTGTACTCATATTATATATTGCCCACAAGCTGAGACTCTTGTCAAGACTTTTCATCTACCTAAAATTTTTCTTGCTTTCAGGGGAAAAACAAAGATCTTCCCTCATTGGATTGTTGTGAAGATTCATGTTATGATTTAACATGTAGCACAATGATATCTCAAAAGCTGGAAGTTAACATCATCATTGATTCTCTCTAGAGTTAGTTATCAAGTGCCTGCTCCATGCCGAGCACTGTAGCAGACACTGGGCGTACAGAGGTGGGAGGACTGAGCAGGATCTTGCTCACATGGAAGGCTTGGTCCAGCTGGGCACTTGGAACTCCACGTACTCAGTATCACCTGGACCACATCCTAAGGCACAGACTGCCCAGCCCCCATCTCTGATTCAGTAGGTGAGTAGGAGCCATAAATTTGTATGACTAGATCAGCATGACAGTGAACATGTGCAGTCCCACAGTTTGCACAAATGGGGCAAGAGGATCACTTGGGCAAATTGGTGAGACCCTGTCTCAAAATTCTAAGGAATAAATTGAAAGAACTGGAGATGTAGTGAAGTGCAAAGACCCTGGGTTCAATCCCAGTATGGAAGAGAATTTACATATACATCAGCTTCAAAAGGGCTTTTGATGTTCCTATTCTAAGAGCCACTCTTTGGAAGCCACTGGTCTAGTCTCTTACTTTGGTCATTGATATTTCAAATTTTGGACTAATTTTAAACTAGTTCTAATCATTAGTCATGGTACCCATCTTTATGGACATCACCATAGCCCCAGTCAGTTGGCTGTGAGGCTGAATGGCCTCCTTTCCCCTCTACTGCTTTCTCGCCACCTTTCTCTTTTGTCAGCTGTTTCCAGGGTGAACACAAACTTGCTTGCAAGGTCTGTTTCTTCTGCATTTCTTTCTGTGCCTTACTATCAGAATAGAATTCCTAAGTTAAACTCAAAATACCCCATTTTTGTGTATCTTTCTCTGATTCTCTTGTCCCTTCAGAGGAAAAAATTCCAAACTCATGACCCCAAACATTGTAGTTTTCAGTGATTTGTCCTCAATAATATAATTCAGATGGAGTAAATTAAAACTCCATAGAGGTTTTGATGAGACATTTGAGCTTGATTAGAAGAAAAGACTATTCCAAGATGTGAAAATGTGAAAGTACATGTGGTCATCGGTGTGCGATGACATGCCATATTTATTTGAGATAAATCAAGAAGTTCATTTTGTTTAAGCCAATGTGTCTTAAATTATTCATGTTTGTTTCAGTTGTGGATGCCCTGGCCTTGCTCAGAATCTGAGTGGTGGGGCCTGAGAAGTCTGTACATTTAATAAGCTCTTTCAGTTTATGGTAAGCAAACCACTTACCTTAAAAGAGGTATGTGAAAAATCTAAAGTGAGACGAAGTTTACAGGCAGATACAGATAATTAGACCACCAGTCCTTCTTAGATGTCTATAACAGAGTTACAGAGGACTTAAGACATTGTGTGTATTCAGCTACATTCATTCAGAGAGCTATATGGAAAGGCACAGTCCCGGAATACAGGAAGGCCAGAGGAGAGCAGATGGTATTCAGCTGCTGGAATTGTCTAGGAAAGAGACAAAGGCAGTAGAAATCAAAAGCCAAGAGGCTGTAGGAAGCATTTCAGAGAGGACTAAAAAAATAACTCAGTGTACAAGGAGTGTAAGAAGTGAGGAAAGTGAGGCAGGAAAGAGTGATGACGCTAACTTTTCTATTTGGAGAAATGGAATTACCATTAAGACATAAATCACAGGCGAGAAAGCAGTTGGGGGTTAAGGAGAGAAGATAATTAACTGGGTTCTGGTCATGCTGTGTTTGAATTGAATCCGATACAGCAAAGATATATTGAGGATCTAGTATATGCCAGACTTCATGCAAGGCAATGGGGAACCAACTGTGAGCAAGAATGAGTCCTTGAGTTCACGAAGCCGACCACCAACGCCGGAGATAATCGAACAAATGATGAAAAGAATGGTGGGCCAGGGCTGTGGCTGGTGAAGCACCAGGGGCCCTGGGGTGCGCTGCTGAGGTTCCTTTCACAGTCTGTAATGGAACGAGATCGTTTCTGAGGATTTGCCAGAGGAAAGGTCATCCCAATAAGACCTCAGATTCATCCTCTAGCTTTGGGTGAAAGATAGGAGGGAAAATAGATGCCAGACAGTAGGAAGAGCATAGACCCTTGAAGGAGTTTACCAGAGCTGGAGTGAAGGAGAGAAGTACACGACCCCACGAGGGCCAGCTAGTTAAGGAGGAGTCATTGTTCCAGTCAGAAGAGAGGCCATAAGGCCCTCTGTTTGATACGGCAACCTTCTTTCTCCCTAATGAGGACATTAGTGACCCCAGGAGGGCCTGGGACGGTGCCTTCGAGGAAGCTCCGCCACCGTCCTGTGTGAGTTTCCAAGCTGGGCCCAGGTAGACGATCCAGTTCTTGTCATCCTCATCCAGAAAGATAGCAGGAGGGGACTCGTGGACACCCACCCAGCCGCTTGGATGGCGGATCTCAGGGGAGCCGCCCACCGTGTCTCGGTCATCCTGGATCTACGTGATACCTGGCCACACGGGAAGCGGGAGAACATGGCCCCATGCTCAGCTATCGGCGGTGTAACTCAGCAGCCCACGGCGGAAGTCAGCCAAGAAGCGGGCCAACCAGCGGTATCAGAGAGCTCGAGCTGTATTCTAAAGACACCGGATGGACGTAAGCAAGAACATAACAGGAAGAGATTTGTAAAGACACTGCGCATAAAGAGAGAGACGGCAGCATAACACGAATGAAGCAAAACTTGCAGGTGGCAAGCTGAATGGACAGCGGGGTCGGGGATGACACTTAGGAAACAGCAGCTGATGTGGATATGAGGAGGCTCAAGGACATACACAAGTTCCGTTTGGATCAGATCCATTAGGCGCTTGTAAATATGGCTATAAAGACGGTGGAGCTGAGGGCAGCATTAGCAGACAGAAAGGAAGAGCTAATAGCTGTTGTCTCGGCGTTTGATATCCCAGGGGACTATAAAAACAGAAGTGGCAGAACTGTGAAATGAATGTGAAAGGGGAGGAAGAAGGTGTAATGAGGAACTAACACATATTTTTTTTTTAAAGTGATGCCAAAGGAAAATATCTTAAAGTTTCAGAAGGAAGGTGAGGGAGGAGAGACAGAACTGAACGGACAGAGAGCTCAGTCTCTGCCCGGGACTTCCCAGCGTCCCACGAGCCTTCCCTCCCCGCAGCGCAGAACGCTGATGTTCCAGCCCAGACTCTGCTTCATGGCGGAGCAGAATCGTCTGCGCTTACTGGACTCAGATGCGGAAGAGAGCCACCAGCGGCCTGGGCGCTGGAAGCCTGAAGGGTCTAGGCGAGGGCCTGGAGCGCACAGCAGGGCCCCAGGCTGGTCCGTGTCAGGAGGGTAGAGGATCCACTGTGGAGAAGAAGGGTCACTGCTGGCAAGGCCCAAACCAGCCGAAGGCTGACCAATGAGCCCTGGAAGTTGGGGTCAATGTCCACGATGAAGAGAGGAGTGAAGCTCCCCCAAAAGGAGAAAACACCCAAAGTTCTTTGAAGGAAAACTGCTGAAACTCTTCCAACAAAAAAACGTTGCAAGGAAGCCACCCCAAGGAAGATGAGCTGAAACCTTTTCTCCCGTTCTCCTTTTATACCATTCCAACAACAGCTTCCTCAAAGTGTCTCTTCCATGCCCAGGACCATGCGGACTCCACTCAGCCTGGCGACCTCCGGTTAAGGCGACAGTGAGGGACCTGAACACCAGGGAACGACATGAACTGCCCAAGTATGGACACTACAGTGCTCTGGGATTCAAATATGCAGATCCAGCTCCGTGGCCTGTGCTCTTGGTAAAAAGAACAAAGATCGGAAAGAGTTAGTTGGATTTAGGTATTAAGAGTCTGTGTGTAGCCCAGATGACAACAGTTTCGAGAACAGATGTTTCCTGAGATGTGTTCCTCAGAGCATTAGACCAGTGAAGATCACCAGGAGAAAGAGAGAGAGACAGAGACAGAGATAGAGAGACAGAGAGACAGAGAGACAGAGAAAGAGATAGAGAGACAGAGAAGGGAGGGAGGGAAGGAGAGAGGGAGGGAGGCAGGCGGGCAGACCCAATTCTGTAGTCAAGTGAACATGGGAAATACCACATATTAATCCTTTTCCTTTCCTGGAAATAATAATGTACACTAACATTTCCTGGAAATAATAATGTACACCTGTACACATTTCTGTACACCTGTACACATGTACACATTTCTGTACACCTGTACACATTTCTGTACACCTGTACACATTTCTGTACACCTGTACACATGTACACATTTCTGTACATCTGTACACATGTACACATTTCTGTACACCTGTACACATTTCTGTACACCTGTACACATTTCTGTACACCTGTACACCTGTACACATTTCGGTACACCAGTACACATTTCTGTACACCTGTACACCGGTACACATTACTGTACACCTGTACACATTTCGGTACACCAGTACACATTTCTGTACACCTGTACACTGGTACACATTACTGTACACCTGTACACATTTCTGTACACCTGTACACATTATCTTACATGAAAAATTCAGCAGAAAATGTTTAAAAAATTTAGCTAGTGGTTTTCTACCTTATTTGATTGTGGGGATATTTTCTTCCATACTACCCCTTCACTGAGAAACTATATATTGAAAAAATATTTCAGAAAATCAATGGCATCACCAGGGAATGAGTGACATTGTGGTAAACATTGGAAAACAAGCTGCGTTATCTTCCAGAGCGTCACTGCGTGGACTCAACCTAAACCCGCTCAGTCCTCTCCAGCAGGAGAAGAAACTGGAGCCTCAATACTCCTGCCTCCCTCCGGATAGTGAGTGTGCACCACAGCGTTCATTATTTTACTCTCTGTGTACAAATCCTACTCCACGCTCAGGGTAGGCAGAATGTTACTATGCAGTAGTGACTCTAGAGTCTATTCCACAATCCATTCTTCTCAAAGGGGCACCATCCCTGTGCCAGGCACTCACATATCACCTCACATGTGCTGTGCCATTGTGTCTATTTAACAGGCAGACCTAGGCACTCCCCACCACACTTTGAAGATCAGAAACCTGAGTCTTGGCTTAAAGAGATTGAAGTCTGAGTCACAGAGGCGTAGGGACGTGAGATGTATTCCCAGACTTGGATGGTCCCAAAGTCTGTGCCCATAATCATCAATGTCTGCAAAGTAAGACTAAACAACTGTAAAAATGTGCCAATAAAATCTATCATAAAAGAAAAGAAGAAGAAGAAGAAGAAGAAGAAGAAGAAGAAGAGGAAGAGGAAGAGGAAGAGGAAGAGGAAGAGGAAGAGGAAGAAGAAAGAAGAAGAAGATTGCAGAATTACTTTCTGGATGAATGAAGAGATATAATTCCCAGTAAGCTATGACTAGTTTTCTGAATGCATTAAATTTGAGACTATTCCTTCTAACCAAACATGGATGAAAGTGTATGATAAATCGGACACTATCTTGTGCCTCAGTTGTGTGCATTATTCAGAAAGCTGAAACACTAGCTACCAACGAACTTACTGGCTGCAGTTACCTCTCAGCAAAGAGCATTTTCATCTGCTCTTGAACACTGGTGCAGAGGTTTCCCGTCAGCCCCAGATATTAAGGGAGTCACAACTGAACAGTGGAGTGTTGACTGTGTGAACATCACGTTTCCTTTTTATCACCTTTTCCCCCCAAGTCGTACTGTATTGAGTTACAGCCTTATTCATCACTTCTTCTACAGAAAGACACTTTGAAAAATTGGGCTTTGGTGGTAATATTGACAGTGAAAGCAAATGTTGTCACCTTCCATTAGCATTAATTTAATCAGTGATTCACAACAGTAAATAACTAATAAGACGGTGAGGTGGGTCTTCCTAGGAGAAATGGAGAACTACAGAAATAAACACTTGTGCAGGAAATGCACTGAGACATTCTTTGTGGGAATTGTAACGTAAGCTGTGTAAACATTTATTTTCCTTTTATCAGTAATGAAAAGTTTCTAATGTGCTCTATACCGGGAAGACCGTTGTGGAGGGTGGTTAATTGGTCTTGAAAGACAATTAATATCTGTCAGGAACATGTACAAACATACAGGTTTTACAAACAGTCAATCCCTTTGCCCCCTTTTTCTCTGTTGTTGTGTTTATTGTGCCCAGTTAATGTGCTCTTTTGCCATAATAATCTCCAGCTAAATGGTAATTGCTCTATTGACGGCATTACTGTACATTTTTGACAGATCATTATTCATACTTAACCACTTGACCTGGAATAAATGTTAAAGCAATTACCACTGAGAGCTTTTCTATGAGAAAATTGAGGCAAAGTTTAGAGATAATCAAAATGCAAAGCTGATCATGATAGCAATTGGAAAAATGGCAAATCCTATTAAACAGATTTTTATTAGCCAAGTTGATGCCAGTAGATATTATCTGGTAATTTAGTCTTATTAAAAAGAAAATAAAGCAGCTAATTGTTTACTATTCTGGAACTTATTCCAGCTTGCAATTTACAACTGAAATTAGGCTTTATGTGGCTCATCTATTTTGTCACATTGAAATATGAAATCGTTTGGTACAAAGCACATCTGTTCGTGCTTTTCACATTACTAGAAAAACCCCTCATTCAATATGTTCTGTACCTGTTGAAGTATTATGGATGGATTAATTTATAATAAGCAATATAAAACCTAATATTCAGTATATTTTTATTAAAGTGTTTTAAAACTCTGTATTTTAAGAATTTTAATTCAAACACTGAAATAATTTTTTCACTGTCATTATTATGTTTACATAACAAATGAACTTCTGAAAGTCCACAAATGTATTTTCTAGTCACTACAAGTAAGAAATTATCCTATAATTTGGACCCCCAACTTAAGGAAATAGAAGAAACTAATGGTAAATTTTTAAACATATTTCAGAATAAGTACCTTTTATATTTGGGAAGCAAATTGCTAAATCATTTGTGTAATGGTAAAAACATTTAATAATCTAAACATTAATTTTATCATCCATAAATAAAAATTTTCCTCAATCTTACTAATTGATATAGGCCTGTGTTCATGAGGTGACTGTTGAGAATAAATCAAAGTAAAATCAACAATATCCTCTTATTATTTTATCAAAAATTAAATGGATATAATTTCACTGGAAAAGTCACTGGAAAGTTTTTCAGGGTAATGGCTTTTAAAGTTGTTTTTCCATACTAAATTGAGAAACAACAAAACTTGATACAATCCTTTTTTAATTTCTGCATAAACTCCCTGTTCCCCTAGTTATTAAAGGCTTTTCAGCTAAAAGTTTGGCGTGATTCAGAGTCTTTGGACTAATATCTTCAGCAAAGCTGCAATCAAAAATGTGCACCAAAGAGACAGAAAGTCTTAAACAGATAGTGTAAAGTTTTAGTGGCCCCTGCTGAATCGTGAGCCCTGTTTGAAAACTATCATTAAAATTCAGAAAACTGATTACTGATATGCAGATATTGTTATCTTGGGAGGTGCAGTTATCGGGGTCTGCTTCAGTTTGTTGCTGTAGTTTCTATATTAATGGAGATTTTTTTGGAGTTAATGAAAGGAGAGACTTTCTTTTAATAAGTCCATAAAACATTAAGTAGGTTTTTCTCTCTTTCTTCTGCCATTTTCCTCTCCCCAAAGAGTCCTTTTCAAAGTCCAAAAGGTACACATTTGGCAGTCAGATAAGGACTGGCAGTTTGTAAAAAACTTATTCTGCTTTTCCCTTTTTGGACCTGGCCTTATCAAACTGATAGTGGTTAAGATAAGTGACTTAAATTGTTTCAAAAATTTTCATATAGTCACATCACTTCTTTTTAAAGAGATGTTCTTTGCCAATATTCCAGATGTTTGCAAAGTACAACATCTAGGAAAGCAAAGAATGTCCTGGGATTCAAATTCTTCTGCTGCTGCACTTATATGTTAAATCTATTGCTGACAGTGAAAACTTATTTTAAAGTCAAATGGAATTTTATAAACTACCCTGATTGTTATGTGAATTATATTATGTTAGTTTTAGATGCAAAGCTAAATAAAATGAAGTCAAGATTTCTTTCTTTATTTTTATTCAGTTCTAAGTTTGCATAATACAGGGTAAAAAGTAGGTTAAATGATGAAATTATATGCATTTAATTTTTAATAATATGAAAAAGAACTATGGATCATCACAATTTACTGTCAATTATATTTTGGCCATGTCTATTACTTTAATTAATACAACATATGTTCAGCAATTTTGCATTTTTCTTTTTTTTTTTTTTTTTTTTTTTTTTTTTTTTTTTTTTTTTTTTTTTTTTTTTTTTTTTTTTTTTTTTTTTTTACTTCTAGATACAGCTTTTGAGCTAGTATCCCTTGTTCCTCTTCCTCCGGTTCTTGACATCCTGGGAATCTTGCCATGGGACTTTTCTCCTGCCAATGGCATGGCCATAGACTCAAGAGTCTCTTCTCTTGTCAGAGCATCCTGTCACAGTTTGAATGTGTGCTTTCCACTAAGTAATTTCAGTATTATGAAAGTACAAAACAACTGAACCATGTGTCTCATGCTTGCCACACAATAAAAAACACTAAAAGAACTCAAAACAATTAAGCGATTTATCTTCTCCTCCTTAAAAGGTTTTATGTGAATGTACTGCCCATCTTATTCTGAGTGTTTTTCTCCATTAGCTTTACTCATTTTTTATTGAATTCTTTATTGGTACATTGTATATACACATCATGATCACACTTAATATGAGAATTTGTACCAGTATATGACATGAGCTAATTCTCATTTTTCCTGTTCCCCTACCCACCCTGCAATCCCCTCATCCTTTATATACATATGCTTTTTCTTTTTCAACATCATATTTTTTTCTTTCTCCACATTATTTGCCCCCACCATTTCCCTTCAAATATTTTCTGCTTTACAATATCTCTCATATTCTAGAGCTCATTTACATCTTCAGACTATGATACCAGAGAAAAGATAGAGTATTTACACGTCTGTGACCTATTTACTTCACTTATAAGTATGTCCTCAAGGTATATCCATTTGAGTATAAATAACTCAAACTTGTCATTCTTTGTGGCAGAGTAATACTCCATTTTGTTTTTTTTTTTTTAAATACACGTATCTTTATCCAGTCTCCAGTTGACTGGCATTTGGGTTGTTTCCAAGATTTAGCTATCACAAACTGAGCTGCTGTGTACATGGGTGCACATATGGTGCTATGATATGATTATTTTAATTCTTTCCTGTATATTCCTAGCAGGGGAACACCAGGGTCAAATAGGACCTTTAATCCTAATTTTTTGCGGAATCTCCACACTGATCTCCATATTGGTTGTACCCATCTATATTCCCACCAGCGGTGAAGAAAGGTTCCTTCTCTTCCCAGCCTCACCAGCACTTATTGATGGTTAATTTTGCAATAGCACCCATTCTTTATGGAGTGAGATTAAGTGCTCAGCACCACTGGCTATTCGAGAGATGCAGGTGAAAACAACATTGAGATTTCATCTCATTCCACAAAGCATAGCATTACTCTCATACCCATCCCCTAGTTTTGGTTAACATGGCCAGGGTAGAAAAAGTATTAAATGGTCTAACAACTTTCAAATAATATTGTGGCAACTGGCCATGTATTAAAAGGTAGATATAAAAATTCTGCAATATTCTTGAAGATCAGCTACACGATCCTAAAACTTGACCCTTCCTAATAATCAAAAGAATGTCTGGACAGGTTTTTTCCTGTTTTCCATTTTTATGTTGTAGTAGTTCAAATTCTAAACAGTAAAATTATTTCAAACTTTTGTGTGTGTGTGTGTGTGTGGGGGGGGGTTATTGCAGTACCAGGGATCAAGCTCAGACCCTGATGCTTGCAAGGTAGGCATGGTAATATTTGCACTAAATCCCAGGCCCTAAACTTTTTAAAATTGACTCAGAAATGCTTAATATTGTTTATTAATGACTTTTTCAAACAAATATTTGACTTTCTAGATATTTTCCAGGGGATTAGAACAACATTCCACCTGAAAGCCTGTGCTTGATAATCCCTGAAATACCTCCAAAGACAGGTTTCTCCTGAGTCTGGCTGTGAGGCCAGAGGTCTTTAAAATGGAGGATGATTCTTTGTTGCCTTCCCTACATGTAAAAGGACAGCAAGTGCTGAATGAATTTTGCTTGAGGGAAATGGTATATGGCAATATAATAATTTTTAAAATTACCACTCATACTGAAAATTATTGATCTCTAGGCATCCTTTTCTCTAAACCAATTTTTCTTCTCCTCACTTATTTATCCTAATGCTTTCCTAGATACCTTGTGTTTTTTCCAATCAATTAGTTTTCATTTGTTAGGAAAAAGATACAATAGAGTTTGGGAAACAAAAATTTGGGAACACATCAGAATTCCAGATAGGAATAGTGGGATGTATTTTATGACATTATACATACAGCTTTTTATCATAGATCTCAGCAAGCAAAACATGGACAGAACATGCTTCAGAATTAGGGGATGATATTTGTAGGGTGAAGTTTTGCTCCAAAATCCAGTGTTGAGTGAAGAGATGGGAAGTGAAATGAAAAAGTTAAGAACAAACCAATGTCTCTCTCCCTTACTACTTACCATTTCTTTAGTCACTGTCTGGAATGCCTCTCTCACTCTCTAGTGTTTGATTTTCTTCTAGCCTTCTTTCATTTATCAGTGTAGATTTCAACCTCTGCCTCCTGGAGCACTTGCCTTTCTTCTTTCCAGATGATTCTGTTGTTTTCTTCTTATTCCTTTCTTTCACTATGATCCTTGATGACTTGTTAGGAGGAAGGCGCCTTGCATTCTTTGAATGTAATTCTTAGCACTTGAAGAAGTGCTGTAATGGTAAACTGCGGTTAAGAGGCCACCTTCTGAAGCAAAGCTCTTCTCTAATCTTGGCTATGCCACTTAGCTAAATGATCCTGGGCAGATTTTTCTCTTTATACTTCAGTTTCCTCATCTATTGGCTCATTGGTTTTCTGTTGGCATCACCAAGTACTGAGAAAAACCAGCATAGAAGGGAGCTTCACTATGGCTGCTGGTTTCACAGGTTTTGTTCCATTTTTAGATGGTTCCCTAGTTTTTAGCCTGTGGCAAGGCAGAAACATCGTGCAGGAAGAGTATAGCAAAGGAAACATTTTCTCCTCCTGGAAGCCGGGAAGCAGAACAAGAGTGGATAAACCAGAGAGGAATGGGCTGGGAAAAGATTTACCTTTCACAGCTGCACTCCAGTTACCTGCCACGTGCCATGAGGCCCCACTGACTGTGGGGGACTCTGACTTCATGAGTACATTAGTCTAGTCAATGACGTCCGCACCCTCCCCATCTAATCATCAACCAGTTTAACAATAAGGATTAAGTGGAGCATTTGTTAAAAGTGATGAGAATATACCTAGAATAGAAAACAATTGTTGTGAGGCTTAAATAAATTAAACATGAAAAATGCTTAGCTGAGAACCTGCAATGTAGTATTAGTTATAACTGTTGCAGTCACCAGTATTCTGTCCAGTTCCATGCTCAGTGGCCACGCCTGGTCACAGCTCCTCAGCACACTGCAGCACCAGCCAGCTGTTTCTGATTTAGTGTGTCCTTCTGCTTCAGCCCTCTTACACAGCTATCCGCAGATGCCTTCAGCCATCCACTTCACCTGAACTCTTCTTTTGGAGGCACACTTAACCATGCTTTCTGTACTCTGGCTCTCAGCCTTCCCAGTCTCCTAAACAAACAGTAAAGTCCTGTAGGCAGTCAGTGCTGCTTGGCCTCCACGCTGCTTGTTAACACCTTTCATTATTTTAGGGCGACAGGACTCGAACTCAGGACCTTGCCCTGGTTGGGCCCGGCGCCCCCGAGCCATATTCCCGGACAACTCCTTTAAGTCTTTCGTCCCCCAAGGAACATTTTTCTTTCTTTAAAGTCTGATGGTCATCTGGGTAGTAGGTACAAGTAGTGGCCAAATACCTGATAAGGATTCGCTTGTTTCATACCTTAACCAAGTCTACTAGGTTGGTGCTACAGTGAGGTTTATTTCTCTGACAAGGAAAGTACCATTCAGGTAGGGAAAGCCCCATCTGAGGACGTTCCGAAGCTCATGTTCTACTCTTTGGCCCTGTAACACCCCACACACTGACCCTTAAGGATCCATAACCCATGTCCTTAGGCCCAGCATTGCCTCTTGTGAAATTTTTAGTAAGTACCTGAAACTTCATAGGTGGTACATGTTAGTCACTTTCCCATGCGTATTAAGCAAGTCTATTAGTAAAGTAACACGAATGCTACTAAAGTGGAAATAGAAGATATAAAAGGCAAAGTAAATGTCACTCTCTTTTTTCCTTCAGCTCTGTTCCCTGCAAGAAATGTGCTTCTGTGTTTCCATCCAACCTGTTCTGTATACAGGAGAATTGACGCAAATACTGTGATATATATATACGCAGAAAAATGTAAATATTTGCTTGCTAATGAATGGAATCACTGCATACAGGCTCACGTGTGTTTGCACAGTACATATATACATTCCCACACACACTCTTCTGTGTAGAGACATGGAAATCTACCATATTGGACACTTGGGGATAATTTTTATACAGCGCCCTGTGGATTTTTGGTTATAACCATAGAATGAGAAAGCATTTTAATAGCCAGCCTAGTGGCTCATGCCTGTCATCCCAGCACTTAGGAGGCAGAGGCAGGAGGATTGCTGAGTTCGAGGCTTGCCAGGGTTACATAGTATGTGCAGGGCCAGCCTGAACTACAAAGCGAGACCCTGTCTCAAAAAAAAAAAAAATCTTAACAATTCAAAAAGTGAAAAAATGTATAACTAAAACTCTACAAATCAGCCATCTGTTTTTATTTGAATGCACTGACCAAAGCATCCACAGAAACTTAATCCCAGCACAACAGAGTTCTGAATGGCTTAACTTTTGAGAGTCCATGAGGCCGTAAGTTCTCAGCCCTCCCTTAAGGATTTAGCCCACTATCAGAGGACTGAGTTCACTGTTACGAGAGTGAGTCCCTTGTAGGAGGACCTGCCCCCCTCCCACCCACACACCTGGCTTTTCCTCCCGCCTCCCACCATAGCCATGCTCAGCAGGAAGGCTCTGAGGAGACACAGCTGCCTCCTCCTCGGACTTTCCAGTCTGCAGAAAATGAGCAAGTCCATTTTTGTTCATTGTAAATCACTTGGTCCCAGATAATCTGTCACAGTATTGTGAACAGGAAACACCGTCCCTCACAGACTGTGCTCTAACAGCCCTCGGATTGGCCGGGGCTCTGTCCCTGGCCATGAGGTGTGAGTCAGGTGAGAGAAAGTGACCATCTGCCCCTGTTCATCGCCCCACTGACTGACCCCACCTGAGCAACTCACCTATGTTCATTTTACATATGTTTAATTTAAATAATTTTGAGAAGTGTGTGTGTGTGTGTGTGTGTGTCCATGAGTGTACAAGCAAGAACATTCCTCAGAGACAAGAAGTTTTATTGTAGTGTGAAAATATTTTTTGGACTTCCCTGTATCCAAACACCCAAAATAGTACCTGGCATATAGTAGATGTGCAAGTATTTGTTGAGTAGATGAGTATATGGCTATGAACATACATACATACATACACACGGGCACACACCGTGTTAGAAAAGGTTCACATTGGTCCAAATTGTATTTTCCTCTGAAACTGTTTGCATGCTATCTAGGTTTGGTTTCCATTAGTTCTAACTCAAAGCCAGTCTGATCTCCTGCATGCTCCATCTTTATTCTGTGTCCACGTGCTGACGTGAGCGCAACATCATCACCTGTTCAGTGGTTCAAACAGCGACGTTTCCTAGTTCACAGTTCCTGAGGAGACCGAGGCATGAGCAGGGCCTGCTGCCTCTGAAGGGACGGTTCCTGCCCAGGCAGGCTCTCCTCAGGCCTTGCTTCGGGTTTCTGGTATTCTCTTGGTTGCAGCCAACACAAGGCTAGTGATCCCATGATATCCTCCCTATGCTTGTGTTTATGTCCAAATTTCCCTTTATACATGGACGCCAGGCACTTTGTGCTGGGGACCCTTCATACACAAGTATGATCTCATATTATCTGATATTCATAATGATCCTATTTGGAAACAAAGTTACATTCTGAGGTACTGGGAATTAGAAAGTCAACATGTGAATTTTACAGAGACATAATCCAACCTGTGACAATTTTTTTCCACTTTTTTTTTGCAGTTCTGGGGATTAAACTCAGGTCCTTGTGCTTCCCAAGTAGGGGAAGTACCCATGATAATTTTTGTGTCTCTTCTTTTCCCTGGACTGCTCCATTCTTCCCTCTACCTGACTGACTCTTATTCAAGGATTTCAACTCTTCTAATATCAAAAAGTTAAATCTAGCCGGGCATGGTGGCTCACGCCTGTAACCCCAGCACTCGGGAGGCAGAGGCAGGAGTATTGCCAAGTTCGAGGTTTGCCTGGGCTACATAGCAAGCTCAGGGCCAGCCTGAACTACAAAGCAAGACCCTGTCTCAAAAATAAATAAATAAATAAATAAAGTTAAATCTAGCTTACACTTAAACAACAGGACATTTTCTAGTTTGTCTCTTCTCCTTGATAGCAGCATTCTTAAAAACAGAATCAAATACAGACAACATTGCCTGTTGCATAGTGGAACATTTTACTGAAAATAACTATAAATAGTGAATAAGTAAAGGCCAATTAAGCTTCCTCATTAAAGAGCTATAAAATATATTACTATGTCATATGGTTTACCATGGCCATTTTTAAATACATAGATAAATTGAGAATTATGGAGGAGTTAGGTTAAGATTTTCAGAAAAGGATTCTTCATTTTCTCCTTGGTTGCTTTCCAGTGTTTCTCCATTCAGACATTCAGCACTTAAGCTAGGCCAGGCTCCCCCAGCAGCTCAACACTCAAGGAACCTGGCAGAGCCAGTGACATCGGTTCCCTTTGAGACTCACAGTCCTGGAGATGGGGCCCTGTGGTGCCTGGCACACTGGACTCCCATTTGGGGGACAACTTAGCCTTGACTTAGGAGTCTGTGGATAAAGACCATGCTACTTGAGAATACTGTGTGCTATGTGTTGAAATTCCTGTTAAACAGGACCTCTAGGGAGAACTCAAATCTACATCTGCCTACTGAAATATTTTAGAATAGCGGGAACAAGGTTGTAAAAGATGGCTTTATTCAAAAGTTATTACTAAGAAACAATTTGTGATAATTCTTGTAGAGTGCAGTTCACAGTTTCTAATTTTAGAGATGAAAGTTGCTTTCATAGACTATCCAAAAGTGGATCTTAGCCAAGAAAAGTGTAGAAGACAAACAGTATATAATATTGCTTCTAGAAAACAATCTGTATGCTTAAGATAAATGAATTGCAAGCATTAATTAGGACTTTTTATGAGTATGATTTCATAATTTTAACTAACCAAGAGGTAATATTTAATGGATAATATACACTATGTATATTATGTTTGAAAAATGAGAGGTAAAGGGATACTACCACTTAGCCTCATTGTGGTAAAAAGTAATTGCTGAGAATTATCAGTTTGTTATCATATTTTCCTCTCTGGTTATTATTAATGTCTCAAAATACAAAGTGA
>PVIC010028079.1:0-23448 GCA_004025085.1 Thryonomys swinderianus
GTCTAGTATTGACTGTACCATGCCCTGCCCCTTTTTTTTGGTACTGGGGATTTAACTCAGGGTCTTCGTACTGAATTATATCCCTGTGCCCCTGCCCTTTTGTTATTATGGATCTGCAGTACATTATGATGGCATTTATCATGGGGAGGCATGTCTGCACATGGCTGCTTTTTTCATCCCCTACTTTTCCCAGCCTTCTCATCTCTTGTTCCATTTTCCATTTGAAAGATCTCTGCTTCCTATTAACTTTCATTTTGATCTTTACATACTATGCAAGAGAAACTCTGTGATATTTAAACTTATGTGTCTGATTTACTTCACTTAATATTATGGTCTCAAGGTACATCCATTTACTTACCCTATCTTTTTTATTTATTGAAATAGCATCTTGCTAAGTTCAGACTGGCTCTGAACTTGTGATCATCCTGCCTCAGCCTCCCCGAGTGCTCAGATTACATGCATGTGCATCACATCTTGTAGCTTTCTTAGCAGTAGTAAAGAGTCTGGCCTCTAGCTTTTTTGGAGTCTGTCTCAGGTCTTTCTTCATTGGTGAGGATTATATTGGTGAGTCTGTAAGAATCTTTCAGCTCTATTAAAGTCTTACTGGGCTTCCTTTGCACATGTGGTCCATCTAAACAAGTTTTTTTTAAGTTGAGTTCTTTTTTTTTTTTTTTTTTTGAGACAGAGTCTCACTTTGTAGTTTTTAATCATCTTCGTACTGTTTATCATCTTAGCATATATTCCTATTTCTAGAAGTTTACTGTCAGGCCTCCCATATCTTATGTCTGGCATAGTTTGTGATTGCATAAAACCCTATTAACAGACCTAATCCATTCCCGTTTGTGTTACGTATGTTCTATCATGTTCATACTTGCTTTATGATACATTTTTCAGGGTACCATGAAGTGACATATGATTAATTCCATTGACATTCACAAGAAAGTAACCACAGTAAATCTCTCTCCAGGGTTCAAGTTTACTCTATTTTTTTTTTTTAAACTACTTATCACTTCACATAGTTCCTGCCTGACCCACATTGGCTGCCAAACATTTCTTTATAAATATTCAATCTTGATATAGATACCTCAATATTTTCTTTTACTGGAGTCTCGCTTATTGGCACCAGTTGTGGAATTTCCTCATCAGATTCATTTTTCACTTTAACTTGGGTTTTTGCTTTGCCAGTCTTTTTCTTCCGGGACCCACGGTTGTTCACAGAAGCGCCTCTGGTTTTAAGTGCCAAAGCACCTTTAGGTACGACTGACCCAGACTTCTTAGCTTTTTCCTTTAACTTTCTTTTTTCTCTCTTCCACTGCTGTTTTTCACGATACTTTTCCTCTTTTATCTTTCTCTTAGCCTCCTAATAAAAAATACCAGACACAATTTTAGCATGGAATGCTACTGTAGGAAAAAAAAAAAAGGCATAGATTTAGCAATAGCAATTCTGATTATTCATAAGCTAAAGATACTAGCCTATAGGTTAGCAGAGAAATAACACCATTACCAGCACTTACATCACAGCTCCAAATTGTCTGGACTGTCAGGCATAGATGGACTTTATGTAGTAAACTCTATACTGGTATTTCAGAAGCTGTTATCTATACTATGTAGGTATTTAGTGGAAACTTTATTCCTATAGAGATCATGAAAAAGCGCTAAATAGTACAGTATGGCCTATGAACTAGTATCTTAGTACAACTGTACCACACTACCATCACCCCCAACATTTTTCTCTACTTCAGGTTGGAATGAGTATTAAAATAATGAAAAACGTACACAGGTAGCAGTTCATTTTCTCTTACAGTATTATTATGTGAATTCTACAGGAGTGTCAAATTCCACTTTAATGAATAATTTCAACCTCTTTACAATACAGTTCTCAAGTGTATCTACTGACCAAGAGAAAAAAATTCAGATTCTGTTTCCAGTAAGAGCAGTTTTATGTTATTTTGGATCACTTTCCCAAAGAAAACAAGCATAAAAGCAGGACAAGGGGTACGTGGACACAGAAGGCATTTGTGCCTCACTTGTTGATCCCTAACGTAACAGTTAAGTGGGATGAGGACAGGATAAAGCAGAGAGAAATCAAACTCCAGTATGCACTGGGTAGGGATTCTACAAGGAAAGTCTCTTCACATACCCTGGGACCCCAAGGAGGCACATGCCTGATGTACAAGTGACTAGCAAGTGGAATCCATGCTGATTTATGATCAATGGTTTGGTTAGTTATCATTAGAAAATTTCCAGCCTTGAATGAATGTGCTTTAAGGTCGTCCTGGGCTAAGAGGCGCCTGCTTAACAAAAAGGAATATAAATCCTTTGCAGAAAGGTCTCCCTTCACTATTTTTATGTGCCTACATGTTCCCCAAGGCCTCATGCACTCATAGGTGGAGTTTTTCAGAGGGGTTTAGATTCAGAGTGTGTGATACAATACTGAGATTAAGGGTGAGTGGTACTAAATTAGTGCACTGACTGGAATTAGCATAGTTCTGGGTGTGGTTCAATGGATTTATTGAAGACAGAAGGCCCACTCTTGGTGTAGGTGGCACCACCCAAAAGACTAGTAAACTGGATGGGATAAAAGGGGAAGGTACACTGGCTGCTTGCTGCCTACCAAGCCATGGACTGTTTTTGCTCTGCATGCGACCCGGCCTTGGAACCAGCTGACTATGAATTGAAACTTCACAAACTGTGAACTGAAATAAAGCTTTTTTCCTCTAACCTGTGGGTGCCGAGTTCCAAACCAACAAATGGGAGAATGTTTCTAAGTTGGATTTAATCCTAAGTCCAACAAAGTGAGTCTTATACATCGTGTATGTTAAAGTTTGCAATTCGAATGCTTATTAGTCAAAGACTTAATGTATTTCAAATTACTTCTTTAATTTTAAAATGCAGTAATACGAGACTAGCAGGTAAAAACAACTAGCTGTAGTATCAAGATGTCTACTCTTCGCATTACTAGATATCAATAAAACACCTTTGCTTAACATGTTTAAAACTGCAAAGGTATATATAAAAAAGTGACAAAAAGAACTAAAGAAAACCAAGATGAAAAAAAAAAATCTCATTGGATAGGATTAATATGGTAAAAGAAACAATCAACTGGAAGATCAGTTTAATAGCATAAAACTGAACTTATTCCCTTTCAGGCTTTTCCTCTTTTTTGTATTACTGGGGAATAAACTGAGGATCTTTGCACTGAGCTGTACCCCTAGCCATTTTTGTATTATTTATTTATTTATTTATAGACAGGGTCTCACTTTGTAGTTCAGGCTGGCTCTGAGCTCACTATGTAGCCCAGGCAAGCCCCAAACTCAGCAATCCTCCTGTCTCTGCCTCCCGAGTGCTGGGATGACAGGTGTGAGCCACCACACCTGGCAATGTGGTATGTGGTGCTGATTGATTGCTGGTGCGCGTGAGTCACCACGCCCAGCATTGTATGTGGTTACCGGGGATCAAACTCAGGACCTTGTGCTTGCAAGGCAGGCGCCAGAACCACTGAGCTAATTCTCCAGCCCCTGTATTTTTTGATATAGAAGGTCTCACTAAATTGCTCAGGTTAGGGTTAAATTTATGATCTTCCTGCCTCAGCTTCCTACAGTGCTAAGATTTCAGGTGTGACACCATCCCTAACTTATTCTGGCCTTTACACAAGAGTATCTATCAAGAGCACTAGAAACACAAGCAAAACTAAAGAGTTACTTGTAATCTTACTATAGCCTTCAATTCTGCCCCTGCACTACTGCTAAGGATCAAACCCAGGGCCTCCAACACACAAGGCAGGTGCTCTATCACTGAGTTACAACTCCAATCTACTTTAGATTGTTCCCTCCATGTCTTGGACTTGAACCCAAGGCCTGGTGAAGGCTAAACATACCCTGTACCATAGATCATCCCTTTTCTGTTTTTCCCACCAATAGCAGAGTAACTGATAAACTGAACTGTTTTTGCTTTTTCCTATTTCCTCTTTGTCTTTGCACAGGCTCCTCTTAGTTGGCCCCTTTCACACACACAGATTAAAATGCAAGATATTTTTTGCTGGGTGTGGTGACTCACGGCCTGTAATCTCAGCACTCGGGAGGCAGAGATAGGATTGCTGAGTTCAAGGCTTGCCTGGGCTACATAGGAAGCTCAGGGCCAGCCTGAACTACAAAGGGAGACCCTGTCTCAAAAAATAAAAAAATCAAGATATTTTTATCTTCTCCTGTGTCTTACTTATTCACATAAACTTACCAACTCATTACCTATGCAAAGCGAGAACAATGAATTAGAAGCACAACCCTGGGAAACCAGTAAATGACCCTGGAAATGTAAGCTGGAGCAGCAATCTGGTTCTTCCTACTGAGGGCCTACTTTACCACTTTGATTATTAAGCCCATTCAGTATTTAAAATTCTACTAACTTTTTCCCGCAGTTCACGGATGGAGGCTTTGTTGGCTTCATTCCGGTAAGAGATAAATGAGGAAAAGATGGGAAGGGAAACAGACTTCCCAGTCTTCACAAACAAGAGTTTCACACTTTCCCACTTCTGGAAAGAAAACAGAAAAAAAGAATGTTATCTATATATAGGGTTTTTTTTTGTTAGTTGTTTTTCTTCCCTTTTTTTATTTTTGCAGTACTGGGTTTCTCCCATGCTAGGTAAGCAATGTACCTAAAACCTTTTTAAAATTATATACTGAGACAGGGTCTCGTTAAGTTTTCCAGCTTGGCCACGAACTTGTTATTATCTTGCCTCACCATCCTGAGTAGCTGGGATTACAGATACATATTGTGGGAAGCAACCTGGGGGTCGTCACTGTGAGGCCTGGAGAACTGCATTGGGTGCTGCCCTAACTAGCAATTAGGAGGTCTGCACTATGAATGGTGCTGCCCAGCTCCCAAGAGAAATGCAACTTCATCCTGAGTTATGGGATCTGAGTTGCTGCCTTGGAATGCAGATCAGTGGTGACAAGAGGTAAACAACCTCTGGCCCTGGGTCGCCTTCCATTACTCCTTCTGTTAGGAATTTGCTGTTCTTTCCTTCATGATTAAGTTGCTTTACAATCTTTGCTTGATTTACTGACCTTGCACTAATGGTAAAAGATATTGTTTTAGTGATCAGATAAAAGAAAGTAACAGAGAAGTAACTTCTCAAGAGTAGAAAATAGGAAGATATTTAAAGTAAAACAAAGACTTGAGCCTTGAGAGTTACAGCTAGTCTTTAGCATAAGAAACCTGCAAATTGCCTAGGAGGAAGTTCAAGAGCAGGGAGAGCATATTCCCTAGATACTTAGACATTCCCTGGCAGGTGGGTTATCCCTGTATTTCCTGTAAATTAAGATCGTGATAACTGTTGATGTTTTGCTATTATTCACCTTATTGTTTGTGAAATTTTTCACGTGAGCACTCTAGCTAGAAATACTATAAAAGAGCACCGAAAAATAAACTCGGGGCCTGCTCAGCATTGACTGAGAGGTCCTCCAGATCCCATTATTCTGTCTTCTGTCTTTTCTTAGCCGTACCCCTCAACTTCGCAAACCCGCTGTTTTGTCCAGCAGGCTCCGGCAACATATCACCATTCTGGTAGTTTATTTTGAACTAACAATAAACTGATATACATATCAGATCATACCTCTGGCAATTTTTCTGAAAGTCGTTCTGTCACTGCAACAATGTTTTCAGTGATGTGCTGAGCCTTCATTCCAGTGTGACCAATGCGTATAGCACTGAAATTTAATAAAGCAGTAGACAGAGAATTTTACAAAATAAGGCACAGGAAGATCTGTGAAAAATATATGTAACCCTGGAATTATTTAAAAGATAGAAACATTAAAAGTCTTAGGCTCAAAACAAATTTTAAAGAAAGACCTTTCATGTTCTAGGAATTCCCTTCACTGAAATGAAATGTCATACCATAAATAGTCAATTCACGTGCTGACACCTAATAGAATTTAGGAGGGTTAGTAGGCAGAACCCGAGGAGGTTCTGTCTCCTTCCTAGAAAATTAACAGGTGGCTGGGTGGGCCTCAGCTGTTCTAAGAGGGCTATACACCTGCTAGTCACCTGCTATCTTACAATTCTGCTGTGACCCAGTTGCCCACCTCTTATGTAACAGTGACTTCTGGCAGGAGCTGGAGCATCCCTTCAGCAGAAGCAGTATGTGCACAGGCACCGAGGGAGTGGGAAGGCCACAAAGGCTCCGGGCCTGAAACTGCCCTGCTGGCCCACCTCCCACACACCTGCTCCAGCCAGAGGCTAGCACTGCCTGTTAGGCCACTATCTGTGAGGATGAACCTTCTGCCTGGCAGGATGGTTTTGGCTTCTAGCCAGTCAAAAAGGTGAGGGGAAAACAAAGACAAGGGCTATAGTGTTTATTGGGGAAAGGCAAGAAAAAAAATGAAAAAATGATTTATAAAATTTTTTTCTTCCATTGTCTACAACTTTAAGTTGTGGTTGTTTTGGCTTGAGAATCTCTAGCAGCAGGAGGCTACCTCTTTCATCTGTCCTCATCATACGATTTCCTCCCTCCAGCTCCGGACTAATCCTACAAACCTTCACAGGAAGTCCAGGCCCAACCACTAACTCTTGTGAGCTACTTAACTGCACAAACCAGGCAGCTGTCCCCCTCAGCCCCACCCCATGGCAGAAGGCATCACCAAAGCCAGTCACACCAAGCTCAGCTTTTCTCGAGACAAACTGATCACTTCACATTCTCTGCCCAGCTCAGGCTGGGAAGTAAATATTGGTCTCAAAGATTTTTTCTGGCATCCAGATCTAGGTGTGGAGACTCCACTTTCCTCAGTGTTCTAAGTAAGATTAAATCAAGGGCATAATACACACAGGACAGTTTGATGGAATAGGATGGATAATTTTTTTTTTTTTGAGACAGGGTCTCGCTTGTAGTTCTGGTTGGCGCTGAGCTCAATATGTAGCCCAGGCAAGCCTGGAACTCAGCAATCCTCCTGTCTCTGCCTCCCAAGTGCTGGGATTACAGGCATGAGCCACCATGCCTGGCACTGTGGTTATGTCGTATTGATTGCTGATGGGCTTGAGTCATCACGCCCAGCACTGTGCATGGTTACCAGGATTGAACTCAGAACCTTGTGCTTGAGAGGCAGGTGCCAGAACCACTGAGCTAAATCTCCAGCCCCTGGACAATGCATTTTTATTTAGAAGAAATTAAACTAAGACCAAGATGGATCTTCACTTTCAAAGATAAATGCAAGTCGGGGATTTAGCTCAAGTGGTACCGCACCAACCTTGGACACACAAGGACCTGAGTTCAATCCCCGGTACCGCAAAAAAAAAAAAAAAAAAAAAAAAAAAAAGATAAATGCACACCAAGAACTGTTAGTATTCTGTAAGCACAAATCTTACTCTCTTTGATTTACCACTGAGACTTGCCCTGTCCAACGTGGTAACCACAGCCTTAGCCACCATGTGGCTACCTAAATTAAATCAGGGAATATTATAAGAAGTTACTCATACTTAGTGGCCACATTTCAGGAATTCAGTAGTCACTACAGCTGGAAGTTCCTGTCAGAGAAAGCACAGAGACAACAGCCACCGCAGCACAAAGTTCTGTTAGGCAGCATGATTTCAGAAAGCTGAATACTCTCAAGAAGAGATTTTAATTTTAACAGAAGGGCCTGGTTTCATTAACAGTGGCTTTTCAAAAAGTGTATTATATCACTATTAAATATAAGACTGAAATAAGCACATGTAAGTGTTGTTACCTACCTACAAGAACCACTTTTGGAGATGTTTAAGACAGTCCAAGCTAGAGAGCTGTTAATCTCCTTTGATAAATCCATAGCCCGAAGATTTACAGATACTGGAACTCTACAAAAGAACACAGACATCAGAATACAGTGTGTGTGTGTACACCTATATTTTCATGCTGTTAAAGTCTAATTACTCTGAGAAACTTACTTCTTCCTTTGATAAAAATGCCTTCCTATGTGTGAGGGCAAAAGCCGCCTAATTCTTTCATCAGTAAGGAAGAAGTCAAAAGTATTCAGGAGGCGGAGCTTGGCTTCATAGGCTTTATATTCAGTTTTTAAAGTTCGGAAAGGAATAATCTAGAAAAC
The DNA here is from genome assembly GCA_004025085.1 of Thryonomys swinderianus. NCBI lineage: Eukaryota > Metazoa > Chordata > Mammalia > Rodentia > Thryonomyidae > Thryonomys > Thryonomys swinderianus. Next base: position 8,070 of record PVIC010028079.1, read on the forward strand.
ATAAGAAGAGTAAAAACACAAAAAGTTAAGTGAAATAAGGTAACCAAATAAGGAAATGGCAATTTTTACTCAGATTCTGAAACGTCACAGAACCATACCTTTCAGTTTAGTAAAAACATGAGTATTTACAATGTGCCAGGCAGTCTGCTAAATGCTGGGGGGACACTAGGACAAAAGATCCTAGCTAAAGATCCAAGGGATAACAAAGACAAATATACAAACGAACAACTACAAAAGAGGGAACATTAAGAGTAGCTAGTTGACGCTCTGTTAGGTACAGAAGAATGTATAAATGAAGAGCTTTTACAAGTTCCTTGATATAAATGAAGAGCTTTTAAAAGTTCCTGATGCACACATTTAGTGTTTAGGCCACAAATTTCAACAGCTCTTCCGTCAGACAAGATAGAATATATCCTACCTAAAGCCACAACAAATAAGAGAAATACTATGAAATATAATACTGTATTATATATCACTTCACTTGAATTACATCTGAAAATATTAACTTGCTTCGTACCCGAGAAATTGTTTTTATCCCATGCTTGTTCAAAAGCTTTCTATAGAAGCATTCTGTCTCTTCAGTTGACTGGAGTTCGTCCTTGGTAAATAAACAGATTTCTGACAAATCTGTTCGAATATTATGAGGCAAGGACCTGAAAAATACAAAAGGATCTAAGTACTGAAGTATTATTACAGACAATATATATGTTTATACTATTCAAAATATGTATTTACTGTCACTTTAGTAACCTCTACTCATTTTATTTAAGTACAGCATTGAACACATTTAGAAGTATGTGTGTGTGTGTATATATTTTTTTGTTTTGTTTTTGAGACAGGGTCTTGCTTTGTAGTTCAGGCTGGCCCTAAGCTATGTAGCCCAGGCAAACTTCCAACTCAGCAATCCTCCTGTCTCTGCCTCCCTGAGTGCTGGGATTACAGGAGTGAGCCACCATGCCTAGCACTGTGGTATGTGGTATTGATTGCTGGTGGGCGTGAGTCACCACACCCAACACTGCATGTGGTTACCAGGATCGAACTCAGGACCGCAGGCACTGGAACCACTGAGTTAAATCTCCGGCCCTAGAAGTGTGTGTGTGTGTGTGTGTGTGTGAGAGAGAGACAGGGTCTCGCTTTGTAGTTCAGGCTACCTCTGAGCTCACTATGTAGCCCAGGCAAGCCTGGAACTCAGCAATCCTCCTGCCTCTGCCTCCCGAGTGCTGGGATTACAGGCGTGAGCCACCATGCACAGCACTGTATGTGGTTACCGGAGATCGAACTCAGGACCTTACGCTTGCGAGGCAGGCACCGGAAGCACTGAGCTAACCCTCTGGGCCCCTTATAAGTATATACATTTGTTTTTTTGCTTTTTGAGACAGGGTCTCGCGTTGTAGTTCAGGCTGGCCCTGAGCTCACTATGGTGCCCAGGTAAGCCGCCGCGAACTCAGCAATCCCCCTGTCTCTGCCTCCCGAGTGCTGGGATTACAGGTGTGAGCTATCACATCCAGCATTGTGGTATGAGGTGTTGATTGTTGGTGGGCGTGTCTCCACACCCAGCATTATATGTGGTTACCGGGGATCGAACTCAGGTCCTTGCGCTTGCGAGGCAGGCGCTGGAACCACTGAGCTAACCCTCCGGCCCTATAAATATATTTTTAGAGGCAAGAATGGGGGTGCATGGCTATTATCTCAGCACTCTGAGAGGCTGAGGCATCCTGATTGCAAGTTCTAGTCTGGTTTGGGTATTTTACCACCTCTCAGAGAGACCCTATCTCAAAATAAAAATTAAAAAGTGTGGGGGGATGTAGCTCAGTGTGAAAGCTCTGGTTTCAATCCCTAGTACCATAGACACACACACACACACACACACACACACACACACACACACACACACCCAGTATACTGCCAAAAGAATATCCATAGGCCAAAATACCAATTAATATTTAGGATATAAGAAGTTACATTTTATGACTATTTCAATCAAACACACACCAATAGTGCTTATGTACTTTAATGTGCCACAGTAACTTCCATTTCATCAGTTCAGTCCTGGCTTAGAATTTTATTTTCTCAAAAAGTCTTAGTTCCTCCCAGCACTCGGGAGGCAGAGACGGGAGGATTGCTGAGTTCGCGGTGGCTTGCCTGGGCACCATAGTGAGCTCAGGGCCAGCCTGAACTACAAAGCGAGACCCTGTCTCAAAAGCAAAAAAAAAAAAAAGTCTTAGTTCCATAAATAACAGAATTCAAGTCGGAACCAACAACATATAAGAAGACAAGAGGGACCAGGCATGCACTGTTACAGTGAGTCTTGAAAAACAAGCCATTTCTTAGCTCTAGAAACAGTATTTCTATAATCAAGAACAGATGTAGCTGGGGATGTAGCTCAGAGGCACAGTGCCTGCCTGGGAAGCTGGGGTCCTAAGTTTGATCCCTGGAATAACAAAAAAAAAAAAACACAAAAAAACACCACTGCAACAAAAAAAAATAAGAACGGATAGCTCAGGAGTGTGGAGCACCTGACTGGCAAGCTCAAGACCTTGAATTTGGTTCCCATTACTAAAACCGAAGGAAAAAGGAAAGAACACACAGCCATACACAGCAGCATGACTTGCTGTATGAGAAAGTGTGCTATAAGGATGTAACGACAATCAGCAAGAGTCAAGCAGCTGGGAGGCTTGAGATTTAGCTCAGTGGTGCTGCTGCCTTGCAAGCAAAAGTTATAAGTTTTTTGTTTGTGTGCTTGTTTTTTGAGACAGGGTCTTGCTTTGTAGTTCCAGCTGGCCTTGTGCTCAGTATGTAGCCCGGGCAAGCCTTGAACCCAGAAATTCTCCTGTCTCTGCCTCCTGAGTGCTGGGATTACATGCATGAGCCACCACGGCAGGCACTGCGGTATGTGGTTACTGGGATCGAACCAGTAAGCACCAGGGACCTTGTGCTTGCTGGACAGGTGCCAGAACCACTAAGCTAAATCTCTTGGCCAAAAGTTGTAAGTTTGATCCCTGGCACCGTATTAAAAAAAAAAAAATCCTAGAGAACAGGAAAGGCTTTCAAGGGGGGAAAATGGTAAAGATGTGAGACGTGAGAGCAACCAGAATATGTAAAACAATGAATGAGAATATCTGGTTGGAAGATGAGATAACAGTAAATCTGGGAATGCAAATTATCTTTGCTTTTTCTAACCATTTCACCTTTTCTCTTTTTGGGGACAAGAAACAACCTATCCCAATACAGTTTTCTTTTTTGGTACTGGAGATTGAACTCAGGACTCTGGGCTTATAAGGCAGGCATCAGAACCACTGAGCTAAATCCCCAGGCCAATATACTGCTTTCTTAAGCAAAGATGACTGAGATAAAAGACTACTAGACAGCCTGGGCTACATAGTGAGCTCAGGGCCAGCCTGAATTGCAAAGGATTACAGGCGAGTGCTGGTATTACAGATGTGAGCCACCATGCCTGGCTTTTTTTTTTTTTTCAAAGTCAAGTTTTTAACAATCTCTTTAAGGCACGAGGTTGGGTCTTTGGTTACATATTTTAGTTTGATAACAACAGATTCCACTAAAAAACAAAAGGTAGTTGCTGGGCGTAGTGGCTCACGCCTGTAATACCAGCACTTGGGAGGCAGAGACAGGAGGATTGCAGAGTTCGAGGCTTGCCTGGGCTACATAGAAAGCCAGGGCCAGCCAGAACTACAAAGCAAGACCCTGTCTCAAAAAAAAAATAAAAAGAAAAGAAAAAGGTAGTTGTTTTACCTTTGACCACCTAAAACACTAGGTTTTGAACCAAAACATATCTGTCCCCAGAAAACTAGTATAATTTCTGGAAAAAATATTTTTTTCCCCCTAAAACTCACTTTGTAGTTCAGGCTGGCCCTGAGCTCACTATGTAGTCCAGGCAAGCCTCCAACTCACCAATCCTCCTACCTCTGCTCCCCAGTGCTGGGATTTCAAGTGTGAGTCACCACGCCTGGCACTGTAGTGTGTGGTGCTGGGGATCGAACTTGGGACCTTGTGCTTGCAAGGCAGGTACTGGAACCACTGAGCTAAATCCCCAGCCAATTTCTGGAAGATTTTCGCATGTCTAAATAAATAGTTCTTTTAGTACTAATTATTTTGTTTCATCTTAAGTTTGCAAAGTTTCCATTAGAATCTAAAAACGCGACTATTAAAAGCAACTTAGAAAGAACAAGCATATAAAAATAGCAAAGTCAGAAAATTAGGACTTACAATCTGACTCTCAGTGCTTTTCCTGGAATTTTCCACAATACCACCATTAAAAATAAATTTTCATTCTCGTTCAAAAGCAAACCACTTTTATTTTTCCTGGACTTAGAATGTGTCAACAAAGCTTCCACTGCCTTTCTAACCTGCAAAGTAGATAAACAAGTTAATTTTCTCAAAATAATTTCACACCACACACACGCCTGTATTTCCCCTCTACTGTCTATAATAAGCAAACTCTGATATCTACTTCTTAGGGTGGTGCACTTTATACTAAGGAAGTTAAGAATCCATCCACAATGCCCAAACACCTGCCTCTAACTCCTGTCTACAGAAAAACGCCTTTTCTCGAGATGAGAACACATGGAAACAGCTTCTCCCAAACTCAATGAGCAAGGGAGGATACTCTGGAAAAGTAGATTTTAAGAGTACTATGTGCCAGACTCCTGTCCACAGTGGTTCACGTGCATTACCTCCTGCGATCCTGGAAAGCAGAAAGCGTAAGAGTCCAATTTAGGTAAGAACTAAAGACCTGCTAAACTAAAAAGACTAGGACCAAATGATACGAAAGCAAAGCCAGGTCATTCTCGTCACAAAACCCCAAATTATATTCGCAGTCCAATTCAGGAGGGCGAAGTAGGCGTCCACCCCGCGAATAAACAAGGGGGGGGCATCTGAAACGTATGCCCAGCAAGAGGCCCTACTAGGGTTTCTGGCCTCAACTGGCAAATCCCTCACCCACTTTACAACAGTTACCAAGCACCCTGCCTCCAAACCTTTTTCCTCAGAGGCCACTCACCTGCTCTTTGTCCAGCTTGACCAGTGAGGTAGAATCTGCTGGCGTAGGGGTGACGGCTGAAGCCGACCGCCCAGTGGAGGAAGAGTCCTCCATTTCGCTATCACCTCGTGCAAAACAGGCCAAACACTGGGCCTTGTTTCCAGTGCGCACGCGTAAGCAAGGCCAGGAACCGGAAATCAGGGGGCGGAACCTGCACTCCCGTGCGTCATTTCCGGGAGGGCGCGCATTTCGAGTTCCTGGCGTCGCGAAGTACCGCCTGAATAGGCCCCGTAAGGACTTGCTCACTTAGGCTTCAGTCAGTACTTCCTCGCTGAGGCAGAAGCACTCCTTTCATACAGCTCTCACGTTCCAAGAAGAGCGGGACTTGTTGACGCTTGTCGTTCTTACACGAAGGAAATCGAGAAATCACTTTGAGGTGGGAGAAAAACTCCGCCTAGCCACCCAGTGGAGTCTCCCGTTCTGCGGCGCCTGCGGGAAGAGCGCGGCGTCTTGACTCCGCCACCCTCCTGCAGGGTGTCTTTAGGTGATGCCTTCTTCCAGCTCGTGGAGGTTCCCTGAAATAAGGAGCAGAAACAGTAGACACCTCGTTATCCGCCGTGAGGCTCCCAAAGATGAACCAGACCCTGACCCTTAGAGCTGGTCTCCCAGAGAGACGGAAGGTAAGACCCATGCTACGAGTGAGGATGAAGGCTGGACCGCAGACAGACGGAGTACGGTAGAACGTCTCTTGCGCCCCACACGTCTCTGAACCACACTGTCTTCTGCAACTGTCCAGAAATGTAGCCATTTAGTCTATAGGAAAGACTTTTCTTTTTGTGGATGAAGGGGTTTTATTTCTCCCACAAATAATAGCGCAGTATACCCGTTGTTCTGCACCTCACATTTTCCTCATAATATACTGGTTTTGGTGTTTTTTGGGGGGATTAAGACAGGGTCTCGCTATGTAGCTTCGGCTGCCCTCAAACTCACTATGTATTCTAGGCTGACCTTGAACTCGCGGTGATCCTACGGCCTCACATTCCTGAGTGCTGGGATTACTGACATGCACCACCACTCTCAGCAGTATATGGTTATCTTGAATGTTGTACCGAGTCCATCCATGAAGATCTGGTTCATCTATTTTAGTGGCTGAATGGCTTCCCACCCTGCAGCTAAATTACAATTTGTTCAGTAACTTTTTGATAGACATTCAGGATGGTTCCAGTCGTTTTACAACTAGCTACATAATTTTGAGAGGTTGAAGAATGGGGGATGGCTTTGTCAGTTAAAATGTGCCTTCCACAAAAGGATGTTCTGCGGCTTATCACCTTGTTTTTCAATCAGCTTGTAGAAGAAATGGTTTTTTTTAAAAGGTTGGTACCTGTTTCTACTTGTCTATTCCAGAATCGAATATAAGATGAAATTATTTTTAGCACATTGTTAGGAATTGTTCCATTGGGCTTTATGTCAACTTCTTGTAGTATTCCAAAAAAGAGTATTGAAACTGTCAGATATTTTGTGCCTTGAATTCAAGTTTGAAAACTAAGCTTCTGTGCCAAGCAGATTCCATGAATTTGGATGGAGCATAGGTGTGACTGGAGAAGGGATGTGTAAAGGGAAAGAATGTGAAGTGAAGCTAGCAAAATAAGGAATTATCAATTTGATGGTTTATACTTATTTTGGAGAGATTGTAAAAATACAGGTTTGTGCTGGTGTTTTTTTTTTTTTTTTTTTTTTTTTTTTAAGACGGGGCCACTGAGCTAAATCTCTGGCCCTGGTTTTTGTTTTTTGGGACAAAGTCTTGCTGTAATTTACTATATTTGATGGAAGCAAGTTACTCAGGCCCAAGGAGAGAATGAATGTCCATTACTTGAGGTAAGAAATCTCAACAAATACTTGAACACAGGGTTCTCCTTAACAGTTAGATTCAATTAACTGTCCTTAAGCATAAGGTCCTTCCTACCTTTTCTGTTCCTGTGGAACAGTTCAAAACTCTGAATCTTGGGCCAGAGGGTTAGCTCATTGGTTCCGGGGCCTGCCTCGCAAGTGCAAGGTCCTGAGTTCGATCCCTGGTAACCACATACAATGCTGGGCGTGGAGACTTACGCCCACCAACAATCAACACCGCAAATCACAGTGCTGGGCGTGGTGGCTCACGCCTGTAATCCAAGCACTCGGGAAGCAGAGACAGGAGGATTGCTGAGTTTGAAGCTTGATTGGGCTACATAGTGAGCTCAGGGCCAGCCTGAACTACAAAGCGAGACCCTGTCTCAAAAAAAAAAACAACAACAAAAAAAACCAAAAAAAAACCAATTCTGAATCTTAAGCCAGTGGAGTGGCACTGGCCTGTAATCCCAGCACTCAGAAGGCTGAAGGATTGCTTTGAGTTCAAGGCCAGTCTGAACTACATAGCAAGACTTTGGTTAAAGGTTTGGTGGTACCTCTCATTGGTTCTGGAATGTGAAAAACAGGGTTCCTGAACTAAAGAAATAAATTTAGAAATCATCTTCATGGGGATGAGATTACAAACCCAGACAAGAGTAGGGCTGTGGAAGCCAAGCGCAGTGGCACATACCTTTAACTCCAGCACTTTGGAAGGCTGAAGTAAGAGGACTGACATTTCATTTCCTGCCTTGGCAAACTCAAAATAAAAAATAAAGGACTGAGGGCCAGGGATTTAGCTCAGTGGTACTCTGACCAGCTTGGAAGCACAAGGGCCCAAGTTTGATTTCCCCTACCACTAAGAAAAAAAAGGACTGGGAATGTGGCTCAAGAGACAGAGAGGGAGGAGAGGGAGAGGGAGAGGGAGAGAGAGGGGGAGGGAGAGGGAGAGGGAGGGAAGGGAGGGAGAGACTGGGAGACAGACAAGTCATAAAGTGGAGATATTTGGTGATTTGTTAACACTAGCAAATACTGAAGAAGTGAAGTCGAATACAGATGAAAGGCCCTTTTTATGGAGTATTTAGGTCCTGAAAATAATTTCAGTGAAAAGATTATGAGGAATTTGAGAGAAAAAAATGGAATGATAATATACTTTTCATTTTTATCACTAAGGCAAGTGAACCAAATGAAAGTATTTTATTAGAGAATTTATTACCAGTTGTTTTTGACACCTTGAATAACATATATAACTTGTTCGTTATTACATATAGGATTTTAAAATTGCTTGTTAGTGTTTTTGGTTTGCCCACAAATTGACCCTCTCCAGGGTGGTCACCTCATCTTTAAATCCATAGGTACCCAATTTGTGTGTGGTGGTGCCTACAAGGAGAAAAGCAGGAATACTGCTTTACCTTATACAGGTAAATACCTTATACAGGTAAATACTGTGTAAGTGGTATAGGTGTACACATGAAGTTAGAAAAGTGACTTCAAGACTGAAAGAATAGCCAAGTGCACCTGTAGTCTCAGCTGCTCAAGAGGCTGAGGCAGTAATTGTAGGAGCTCAGTTCAAGGCCAGCCTGGGTAAAATAGTAAGAACCTATCTGGTGAGAAAAAAAGCCAAACCTGACATAATAGTAGAAAAGTTTTTCTCCTTGATGTGATAGTAATTGTTGATTACTTCATTCTCTACTGGATTGTGTTGAAGAGCAGGACTGATCACACAGGGCCTGCCTAGAACAGAATAAGCAACTAGTGAATGTTGAAAGAATCAGTAAATTTTTTCCTGCCTTAGGGCTTTATGCACTTTCTTCCTTCTGTTCTCTTTTGCTAGATGTCTATTTAACATGTACTCTTTTTTTTTTTTTTTTTTGTGGTACCAGGGATTGAACTCGGGCCCTTGCGCTTCCAGGTTAGGTGCGGTACCACTTGAGCTAAATCCCCAGCCCAACATGTACTCTTTTGGAAAGACAGTATCATGTTGCCCTCCCTACTTTCTTCCATTTATTGATTGTGGTACTGGGAATGAAATGCAGGGCCTCACCCATGCTAGGCAAGTGCTTCACCCCATTCTATACCCTCAGACCTTTTTTATCTTATTTTTTAATTTTAATTTTATATTTATATTTTGGGGGTTTTGATTTTTTGGGGGGGTTGTGGTTTTTTGGTGGGTTTTTTTTTGACATGGGGTCTTGCTACATCATCAAGTTGTCCAGTTTGCACTTGTACTTTCACTTCTCCTGCTGCAACCTCTCAGCATGCTGGAATTACAGGCATATGTCACCATGCTTAGCTCAGTTAATCTTTTAGAGTAAACTAACCTGAAAAACCCATGTTTTCATTAAATTTTACTCTAGTAGTTTGAGAGATTAATTCTCTAATGAATTAACTATTTTTATCCACATCCTGGGTATTTCAATAGTTTTCTAGTATATGGATACGAACATCATAGTATGTATACATTGAGTTCATAGACGTTTAGGTTTTCTTCTAGTTTTTGGTTATGTTGGTATGTACAGGCTGCCTGCGAGATTTAGCTGTAATGACTTATGCTGCTTTAAACACAGGTATGCATCTATCACTGTAGTAACATGACTTTTAACTCTTGGGAAGATATCTAGAAGGGAAATAGCTGGCTTTGAGTGGAATTTCTACTTTTAGTATTTTTGAGGAATCTCGATACTGATTTCCATAATGGTTGTACCACTTTACATTCCCACCAACAATGTAGAAGGGTCCCGTTTTCCACCTTCAGTGTCACCAGTATTTATTACAATTTGATTTCTTTTTTTTTTTTTTTTTGAGACAGGGTCTCGCTTTGTAGTTCAGGCTGGCCCTGAGCTCACTATGGTGCCCAGGCAAGCCGCCTTGAACTCAGCAATCCTCCTGTCTCTGCCTCCCGAGTGCTGGGATTACAGGCGTGAGCCACCATGCCCGGCACTGTGGTTTGCGATGTTGATTGTTGGTGGGCGTGTCTCCACACCCAGCATTATATGTGGTTACTGGGGGTCGAACTCAGGTCCTTCCGCTTGCGAGGCAGGTGCCGGAACCACTGAGCTAACCCTCCGGCCCACAATTTGATTTCTTTATGATAGGCATTCTAGCAAATCTAGTATTTGTAAAGAATAGCACAGGTAGTCATAAGAGACTGAGTTAAGGCTTAACTCATCCTAAATCAATTCTATTAATTTTTAGTATATGTGCTGCCGAAGTGAGCACATCAATTCTATTAATTTTTAAAAATAATATGTAAAACAACAGAAATCAAAGTGAATATTTCTATTTTTTTTTGAGGGGCAGAGGGTTCTGGGGATGGAACTCAGGACCTTGTACTTGTGAGGCAGGTAAAGGGCCACTGAGCTAAATCCCCAGCCCAAAAGCAAACATTTCTAATTGAACAATTATTAACTTGTAGTATCTTTTTTTTTTTGGAGACAGGGTCTTGCTTTTGTAGTTCAGGCTGGCCCTGAGCTCACTATGTAACCAGGCAAGCCTCAAACTCAGCAGTCCTCCTGCCTCTGCCTCCCTAGTGCTGGGTTTACAGGAATGAGCCACTACACCCTGCCTGGCACTGAGGTATGTGGTATTGATTGCTGGTGGGCATGAGTCACCACACCCAGCATGGTATGTGGTTACTGGGGATCAAACTCATGACCTTGTGTTTATGAGGCAGGTGCCAGAACACTGAGCTAAATCTCCAGCCCTGTAGGATCATTTTTTATAGTAAGTATAAATTTGAAGTAACAAGTTTTAAATTGATTTCAACAGTTTAATACTCAGGTCTCAATACCAAGTTGTTTCTCCCTGAAGGTACTACAGTATTTCTCTTTGAACACCTAGTCTGCCTTAGTATTGAAAATGTTCCTGCTTAACAAAATGCTATTAACTGTATGAAAAGTAGTATTACATAATTATATTAACAGTTTGATAAATGACAATGCAACTACCTGCCAGGGTTGTTTGAATGTTGCTATATGGCAAAGCTGAGGAAATTTCATGCTAGTTACTTCAAAATAAGTATTTGCTAGAATCATAGGTATGTCTTGAAAACTATTAAAAATGATTCTTAGCCCTGCCAAGTCAGAGTAGTTACAGATGGCATTTAACAAAAGACAAATGAAGTGACAAAAGAAATGTCATATTTGGATTCTTTAGAAGGTTTTTGTTGATATCTTCAGGATACCTAGCAACATTGCTGGTTCTGAAATCTGCTACATAGTATTAACCTAGACATACTGGAATTAATATTGCTTAAATATAGGAAAGAGGTGAAGTAATGTTGCTTAAGTACAGAATGTGACATTTTTAGAAAGGTAGAGAGAACATAGTTTTATTGTCAGAAAGATCTGAGTCTGAAATCCATGCTAACTGTGATTCACTAGTTGTTCAGCTATGGACACATTAGCCAGGCCTTAATTTAGATCTGTAAAACATATGTAAGATATGTAAGATCTGTAAATTCCCTGTAGGACTTAAGAGTATGCTGCCTGCAATCCCTGACACATACATAATAACCTAAGTTTAGTTGCCTGTCCTTTCCTTTGCTCAGAATAATGTGATCATTATTAAAAGGATTGATAAGTAGCACTGTGTTGGGGGCTAAACAGCAGCCAGAGCACTTGTGTTCAAATAGGGAAAAAGATGGCTGACTAAAAGAAATTGATACTAGATTCTGATTTAAAGAAAAAAAAATTTGGAGCAGGAGACAAAGAGAATAGATTACTGCAGTGGAGAGAAGAAAATGTAAAGGACGTTTTCAGTAGCCCAGTTCTGTCACCCTATGTTTGTGGATTCTCTGTACCCCAATACAGGTTGCAGAGGTATAAAGTGTACATATATACACCAGCCCCCCACTTAATATGCAATTGATAGATAACTTTTTAATCCAGCCAACCCCAATTTAGAGAAATATTGTTCCCTGAGAAAAGTGATACAACTATTCTTAAATTACCTCTTCATATTTGAATCAGGGTTTTGGTAAATTGCATTGATTTTAATTTGCTACATAACCCAAGCTGGCCTTAAATTGATGATCTTGATTCAACCTCCAAATGCTAACATTATAGGTGCGCATCACTATTCCTGGTTTATTTTCTTTTTCTTTTTCTTTTCTGAGACAGGGTCTTGCTTTGTAGTTCCGGCTGGCTCTGAGCTCACTATGTAGCCCAGGCAAGCCTTGAACTCAGCAATCCTCCTGTCTCTGCCTCCCGAGTGCTGGGATGACAGGCATGAGCCACCACGCCCAGCTATTTTCTATTTTAAAAAAGGGGAGGTACTCTCCATTGGTCTCTTTCATTCTTGGAGGCAAACAGCTGACAACTTTATGATTGTTCTTTTATCTAGTACTAGTATAAAATTGGTGAATCCTGGGGCTGGGGATTTAGCTCAGTGATTCTGGCATCTGCCTGGCAAGTGCAAAATCCCAAGTTTGATTCCCAGTACCACATACCACAGTGCTGGCCAAGGTGGCTCACGCCTATAATCCCAGCACGATACCACATATTACAGTGCCTGGTATGGTGGCTCATCCTGTAATCCCAGCACTTGGGAGGCAGAGGCAGGAAATTGTCCTGAGTTTGCGGGTAGCCTGGGCTACATAGCTGAGTTTAGGACCAGCCTGAACTACAAAGCAAGACACTGTCTCAAAAAAAAAAAAAATTGGTGAATGCTATGACGTTCAAAGTAGATCTTTAATAGTTTTAAATAGATATCATAAAGTATTGTTAAGTCATAATACAGGATTGATAAAATAATTTCTCAAAAAAATTACTTGTGGGGCCGGAGGGTTAGCTCAGTGGTTCCGGCGCCTGCCTCGCAAGCGCAAGGTCCTGAGTTCGATCTCCGGTAACCACATAGAATGCTGGGCGTGGAGACACGCCCACCAACAATCAACGCCGCATACCACAATGCTGGACGTGGTGGCTCACGCCTGTCATCCCAGCACTCGGGAGGCAGGGACAGGAGGATTGCTGAGTTCGCGGCGGCTTGCCTGGGCACCATAGTGAGCTCAGGGCCAGCCTGAACTAAAAAGCAACACCCTGTCTCAAAAAAAAAAAAAAAAAAAAAAAAAAATTTACTTGTGCATATAATTTAAAACAATTACTGTCCCTCAAAAAAAAAAAAGTTGGGAGAGGATTTAGTCCTGAGAAACAAGGTTAGTCTTACAACCTTGCCCAGGCAACATAAAAGCAAGGTAAGGTCAGTCCAGTGTTAGAACTGTTAACATCACTTAGAAACAGATTAAAGTGAATAAAAACATCCAAGATTGCACTGGAGAATAGAAGAAAACTTTATTTCACAACCTCCAGGATCATGAAATTGTCAGTAGTTTCATAAAAGCAGATTAAAAAGTTGCATTTGCAACCAAAATGACAATTGGAAAATAAAACTTCTCTTTTAAGGTCACATCTTTAAAAATGCAGGTTACTAATAAAATTGATACTCAGCAACAAGTGAAAATTATTGATAAAACATGGATTAATCTGACAATGACATGCAAGAGACAATATCATGTATCCTGTATGATTATGTGTGTGAAGTTCAAAAAAAGGCAATACAGTGGTTGCTTTGGCAGACTGATTGGAAAGGGGCAGAAGGGAATTTCCTGGAATAATGGAAATGTCTGTCAGCTGGTACCTGTAGTTAATGTACACTTGACAAGTGTAAATTTTTATCTGTGCATTTCATCATATGCAAATTTTACCTTAATAAAATCCTGTCTTTTGTACACAAGCTCAGTCTGCTGGAATTTCTTTTCAAATTGTATTTACTAAAAAAAATTTATTCCTAGGAATCTTATTCTTTGAAAACTTCTTTCTTGCCCTGAAATTTAGTGTATTTGTAATCAAGATAGTGATAAAGAATGTCAGGTATTGTAGCGCATGCCTGTGATCCCAGCACCCTGGAGGCTGAAGCAGGAGGATCACCATGAATTTGAGGCCAGCCTGGACTACATAGTGAGTTCAAGACTGTCTCAAAAAAAGAAAAAGAAAAAACAAAGATAGTGAGTGATGTAGACCAAATTTATCTAAGACTGTAACTAGTTTATATGCACACATGAAGTTCAGCCTAAATTTACACAGTGAAGGATACAAAACAAGTTAAATGTGTGTATTAACTAGTAGCCAGGTTGTCTTGGTGGTACTAGGAAATTAAAACAAGAACCTCTTGCTCTAGCACTCTCCACTGAACTACCAACCTAACCCGCTACTTTACATTTCTTTTAAAAGTTATTTATATACATTTTTTTAAAAAACTTTTATTTTGGGGCAGGAATTTAGCTCAAGTGGTACCACACTTACCTTGGTGATTACAAGGCCCCGAGTTCAATTCCAGGTACTGGGAAAAAAAAATGAACTGGAAAAATTTAATTTCACCCCATCCCTCTTCAAACCTCCTCCCTTCACTACATACATAAAGCTTTGTTTGCATTTCTTCCATTTTCACTTTCTTCTTTCTCCCTTCCTCCTCCCTTATTCCTTTACCCATTTGAATAATTTTTTCAGTGTTCCCAGTATGTTACACATTTTAGTCTTTTTTTTTGCTTTTTGGAGACAGGGTCTCGCTTTGTAGTTCAGGCTGGCCCTGAGCTCACTATGGTGCCCAGGCAAGCCACCGCGAACTCAGCAATCCTCCTGTCTCTGCCTCCCGAGTGCTGGGATTACAGGCGTGAACCACCATTTTAGTCTTTATTTCCACTTTTAGTTTCTCATACCAGAGAACAATGTAGTTAAATTTCTCTTTCTTTCTCTTTCTTTCTTTCTTTCTTTCTTTCTTTCTTTCTTTCTTTCTTTCTTTCTTTCTTTCTTTCTTTCTTTCTTTCTTTCTTTCTTTCTTTCTTTCTTTCTCTTTCTTTCTTTCTTTCTTTTTTGTAGTTGAATTTCTTTGAGAAAAAGTTTCAACATAAAATTCATATAGCATTAAAATGGCCACAAAAGGGCTGGGGATGTAGTTTAGTGGTGCCGCATCCACCTGGCAAGAGCAAGGTCCTGACTTTGATCCCTAGTATATGTGTATAGATATATGTATGTATAATTAAATACATTTTTTTTTGAGACAGCGTCTTGCTTTGTAGTTCAGGCTGGCCCTGAGCTCACTATATAGCCCAGGCAAGCCTCGAACTCAGCAATCCTCCTGTCTCTGCCTCCCGAGTGCTGGAAGTACAGGCGTGAAATAAGTAAAATTTTAAAATGGCCATAAAAGTTTAACATGTGGGCCGGAGGGTTAGCTCAGTGGTTCCGGCACCTGCCTCGCAAGCGCAAGGTCCTGAGTTTGATCCCCGGTAACCACATATAATGCTGGGTGTGGAGACACGCCCACCAACAATCAACACCGCATACCACAATGCCGGATGTGGTGGCTCACGCCTGTCATCCCAGCACTCGGGAGGCAGAGACAGGAGGATTGCTGAGTTCGCGGCGGCTTGCCTGGGCACCATAGTGAGCTCAGGGCCAGCCTGAACTACAAAGCGAGACCCTGTCTCAAAAGCAAAAAAAAAAAAAA